>JAGTTF010004213.1:0-18962 GCA_019095985.1 Streblospio benedicti | reverse complement strand
TTTATTAGAAACGCATCTTTTGATAACACTTGTATTGACGCTATTCGTTAGTAATTTTATTCTATAGCTTTTATTTATGCATTTGATACCTAATTATAGCTTTATTATCTTACTAAAGGCACTGATTTAATGTTCAAAATAACCATAACCAATAAGTATTCTTGCCATTATAACAATATTGTGTGTAAATCTAAGTGCATTTACTGTAATATCATACGTTGAGGATATTAGATACCATTCTTTTAAATAATTATATCTCAAAAACTAGCCTGAAGAGGTATCATTATTTTGCTATTTTTGATAGTATATTGTTTCAGCTTTAAGGAAAATATTAGTTTTACAGCAATTCACACGAAAGTTTTTTTTAGAAATTGCAGATTGAATTGCGACAGGTCAGCCATTCCTTTCATTTGCATTGTAATATATCACAAAATATTGACACAAATATTTTTATAATAAAATATAGCCTGAAGATGTGTGTTGATATTATGTTTTCCATTATTATAAATTATTATCTATTTCAGTGAGCAAAGTTTTGTGATGATTCACAAAACTTTTTTTACTATACATTCTCATCAACCTTAATGCGATAAACGCAGCATTTTTTAAGGCCGTAGGGTCGCCTTTGGTCTAACCTTAGGACTCAGTGCTGAGACTTTGCATTAAACACAGAGGATCTACCCGCATTGTAGGCACAGGCACAGTACTGGGACCGTGCATTCCTATATACCATGAAATTCGGATCCCGTGTACATTTGTTATCACGCGGTGCGTAGAACGTGTTATACAGAGTGCAAATGCACATTCACTGTTGATCGCACGGCCACCTCAATAAAACATTCTATCATTCCGTAAAAATCACTGCCAATAACCCACGCTGATTGGTCACTCCGTTTATGCGATGGAATGAACGCTGCAAAAAACCACAGCGCTAGTCTAACCTCCTCACAACATCAATACAGCCGCTGACGTAGTAAAGGCCATGAAGGCGTGTTTTAATGCTGTGCGGAGTACAACAGATTAGACTAACTCCACCGCACGCTCAAAAAACTGCGGGAAATTGACGTCTCCGCGCGCTCAAAATGACTTGAATGTTGAATGATATATGGCAATGAGAACGTTATGATATGATTTATTTTAAAATAAAAACGAATCATACACTCATTTGGTGTGGATTTTTTTAGTCATTTTAGTCATGATAGAATTTGAGCATGGTATCGGTGATGTGATTGACACTCACTGCGTTTGTGTCAATCACACATCACCGTGCAAAATTCCCACGATAGACCCTCCAATCTCGTGCTCAAAACCTACACCCCTGTGCCGACGCACTCATAACCATTTGATCTACGCGTGCGTATGTGCCCACAACTGCACTTTTGACACAGTGACATGCATGGAAAACGCCATAGACGCCCCGCAGACCCCAAAAGACGCCTTGCGGTGAACACTCATGCAAGGTCAAATGTACCCTTGCTTACTTTCAAATGTTATTATTATTTCATAATATTTTTTACACACACCACAAACAAAAAGTCATGTTGGCGACCCGCACCTAGTGCAGTTGGAACAAAATATTAATGCAAAAAACAAGTGTGTTTTTTATGGCATATTGGGTCTAAACAAATTATGCATGAATGCATGAATACGACACTGTGACTACTATTTGAGTGTGAATGCTTCCATAAGATATTATGCATGTTCGGTCAAGTGAAATGTTCTTTGTCTCACAATTATGTAAATGATTAGTTAAGTTGATATTATATGAACCTACTGTTACGGTTTTATGAGTGGACTTACAAGTTTCATTGCTTTTATAAAATATTTCTTTTTCATGATGCAGCTTACAAGACCTCGTGTACCGACCCCACCTTTACCAAGTCATCACTTCCTTTTGAATGTTCCCTACACGAGGCTCCCCAAATAATCCTTTTGTTTGCAACAGCAGTGAAAAAGGTTTCCGTGCTTTTTCATATGTATCCGTATATACCATAGAAGGTGTGGAATGCTCCCAATTCACTATTTGTTTATTACTCATTATGTGGTAACCAACCAGCTGAATCGAATAACATGTCAATCCCCATCAAAACCACAAGCTTGTTAATGTACATGTATGTCGTATAAGACTAGCTTTGTCTTTTAGTATGATGGATCCGGTATCAAGCCCCTTCTCTCACTTGTGCAAACCTACCCTCTTTCCTATTTTTTTTTGTAGTCCCCATTCCATCCAAAATAGTCTCAAGCTCTATCCTGCTCTCACCGTCTCTCTTTTGTCAAGCCAAGCCTCCTAACCACAATAAGCTCTAGCCATCTCAAGCTCTTATCTTTTCTCAGGCCAAGCAATAAATTCACAAGCCCCCCCTCTCTCAAGCTCTCCCATTCTCTCCTCCAGCCCACACCCGCCGTATACTCACCCCCCCAAATCACAAGCACCACGTCCGTTCTCTCAATCTCAGATGAAAATATATTATGTTTTATTTCATTTTGAAATTGTTGTTCAAATATTGTTATTGTTAATGTAACTACCCCTTCGAGTCATCAAAATCCCGTCCGCTGTTCCCCTCCCTTGAAACAAAATTTCAAGCATTGCCCCCTTCAAATCCTGGATCCATCACTGTTTAATGCAGTCTCAGAGCCCCATAATGTTGATGTTATAAGCCAGGAAAGCTACATCCGGAAGTTGGGAGATAATAGGCAGATATTATGCAGGATATCTGGATACAATGTACAGTACATGTACATGCTAAAATAACGGATCGCAATACAGTGAGTGGCGTAAGTCTAATCTATTGGTTGGTTCCGATTAGTGGCCACGGCAGGACTTCAGCACAAAATTGAAACGTCAGCGATTTTGTAGACTTTTTTAGAATCTTGCAAAAATTCAATATTTTAACATTTAAAAAAAATATTCATAATCGTTGCTATTTAGCTAAGCTAATTTTTGCCATAGAACTAAAGGAAAATAGTTTTTCCTGTGGTATATGTAAGTGGTAGTTTTAATTTCTATATACTTGATGAGCTACGTTTGTTCAAAGTGCTTTGGTCGATTTCTTCCATTATAATTATGATAGAGTGATACTAGGGCACGCACAGTGACTCTAAAATCATAAAAACATTCCAATTTCGCACTGAAGTTCGTTCTTATTCCGTTGTCTATTCTCCGACAAAAAATGTATTCAGGATTGCAATAAGATATCAGGGACAGTATCTCGTACGGAATAGATCATAACACATGTACACAACTCATTTTTAGATTGTTTTGTTTGACAAAAAGCTATAGGGGTTAATGAATTCATATTGCTCAATGGTGAATGCCATATAATGACCCCGCCGTTCAACTTATAAAAATGCTTTGTAACTGAAAATAATTCCAATTTTTAGGTGGGGGTGGCGCACGGTAAAAAGCACATTAAAAACATCGTAGACATGTCCATCTTTCAAACCCGGGAACACTGGTCGAGATAGAAAAACTTGTCATCAATATACATGATAGGAAGGGCCTCTAAGTTGTGAAGCATCAATTAGCAAAGGAAATGATGAAAAGATGCACAGAATCCCGATATCCCAATTGTTAAACTGACATAAGTTACAGGAGGTGAGCCCAAGGAAAATGCGGAACGATATCTAACTAATATTCAGTTCAAAAACAAAAAATACAACAAGCAGAAAGAGGTTATGCACGTGCTTCAAATCTAGCAGTGAAAAAAATACACACAGGATTTGTTTATGAGCCGCATATAGATGTATGTGTTTGCACAAACCAAATCACTTGTTTACATTATTAAAGCAATGAGAATCGGCTAATAAATGTGCATTTACAATTCTATCATTGTGTAAACAGAATGTGCATCTTTAATGGCTGGCATCACGTTTCGTGTGGCAAAACAGGTCTAACATGCAAGTTATATGAATCGTTAAGTAACATTAAAAATATAAACTGAGTATGAAACACGCGTCTTAATCTGCTGCTTTGGTGTAAAAATAGTGCGTGAGTTCTTACTAGTCCACTCCTTGCCGAAAAACTAAAATAGGAGGTTGGAATACTTAACGTTTGAAGAGGGTGGGGGTGTCTTTGAAAGGCCACGGGACAGAGAATGGGGTCTTAGTGTACAATTGTAGCGTCTTTGAAACCCCCGTTCCTTTACTTGTAATGAGAGCCAAACATTTCTAAGTTGCATTTGCGATAAGCACACGTTCATCGGGCTTATTTGACTCATTGGTTACAAAATGCCCACGGAAATACAGCCGGGGAGTGCTTTAATAGTAACTATGAGCTGAAGAAGTTGTAAAACCCATAGAGCCGTGCGTTTGGCTTGATGGATGATAATTTCCAATTGACCGCTCCAATTCACATTAAATGGGGTTAAACCCACACTCTACTTTCTGGCATGCTGCTGGCTTTCCATTAGTTTAAACTTCGTGATAATATAGATCTCTTCGAACAGCCGCGAGGTAGTAAAAAGGTTTGGGTTTCAACTGCCACGACGCAGCGTAGCTAGAGTCTGCCAAGCGTCTCCCCCAGAGCGCTATGGGTTTTCACACTGAGGAACTACTCTTCTAGATGACCGTATTGTTACTATCATCATGGAACTCGATGACCGACCTCGAATTTGTTTGGTCTGATTTGAATTCTTGCTCGTAGCATAGTACCACTTTCAGCTTTCGGTGACTGAGAGACCATTAGAATTCTCAGACCCCAAGTATATACAGCCATTATCATGACCATACACACCTAACTCCTTGTGAGTTCGCTTCCCGGGCGCTAGCCTCCCCCTCCAACCAATCGTGACTTTGCTTTTTCCATTTTATTTGCTTTTTCTGCTTTGTTCACTCATGGGAGATTCCTTGAGATACTACACAGTGGCTTTTATTAAACACCCGGGTCCACTTTCTTTCGCCATCTGTGTAATATTCTGGGAACCCTGTAAAAGCTTTGAAGGAATATCCTGTTCACACGAGACCAGTCATATGTGCATTGACGGGCGCCTTAGACCTTTAGCCCAACCTTCTGACGCTTAGAGACATTTTCACACCTGTCCAGCTTTACTAGTCAAGCACCAACGGATCAGCCTCTGCCACTTTGTACCACACACTTGTGTGTTCTATTTATGTCTTGATTTAATTCCCAAGTTAACTTTAGCCTATATCCTAGAACATTTACGTAGTAACTTTGTCTTAGAGTTGTGTTTACATTATACATTCTAAACTAAAATACATGGTGTCAGAAAGCCTGGAAACGACCACGTTCACAAGCAGGTGTCAGTAGAATAGTTTATCATCATTTACACACTATATAAAGTACGTCATGCCGGATCCAGCAGAAGAAACCGCCTCATCAAATTCAGATAGTTCTAGATCTAGAGCACGTGGTGAGCAACAAAATTTAATCACAAATGACCGACCACGTTCACATTTCTCACTACCACCGCCTGATCCTATGAACGTTAAATCAGGAAATGAAGCAGACAATGGAAATATTTTGAAGAGGACTGGGAAAATTGGTCAACAGCCACGAAGTTAGACACTGAGAGCCCAGCTGTGATACTTGCAGCATTGAAAAGAACCATGGGCCGTGAAGCCAGAGAAATCGCTGCAAACTTGCCGATCACTAACAGGGATGATCCCAAAGAGGTATTGAAAGCACTTAGAGATTATTTCAATCCAAAGAAGAACATAAGCTATGAGAGATATAGATTTAATACAGCTAGTCAAGGTGAAGATTCAATTGATAAATATGTAAACCGTTTGAGATCCTTAGCAAATTCCTGTGAGTTTGGAACTCTAAAAGACTCTCTAATAAGAGACCGCATAGTAGTGGGGATAGCAAGTGATAGTACGAGGCAAAAACTACTTGAAGCTGAAAACCCAGACCTAAATGAATGTATGAAAATTTGTCGAGCAGTGGAACAAACTCAACTACAGTTAAAGGCAATGAGCATGACCAGTGATGTCCATCGTATTAGTAAAGCCAGACATGGACAGACGTGGCAAGTGAAGAATTGTAAATTTTGTGGTAATCAGCATGAGAGACGTAAATGCCCAGCTTACGGCAAAAGATGTGCCAAATGCAATAAGTGGAACCATTTTGCGTCCCAATGCATGACAAGTGAAGAAGCGCACCCTGAATCAACAGCAACAAAACCAGATTCAAAACCTAGAAAAAATGATAGCAAGCATCGTACAGATTACAAACCTAGACGATCACATCAGGTTGGTCAAGAAGAAAGTGAATCTGAAATATATGAAGATGAGAGCTCGAGTGAAGGAGATATATTTGCAGTGAGGAAGAGTCGACGCACCAAATACATGGTAATGCCAAAATTCAAAATGCCATATCAAGCTGACTGGACCAAAGTTACAGTGCAAATAGACAATGGGAGTGAAGTCAACTGCCTCAGGAAACAAGACTTGATGATGATTGACCCAAGGGCACAGCTAAAAGCAACTAAAATAAAACTAAAAGCCTACGGAAATTCAAGCATACATCCCCTAGGTGAAATCGAAGTCTCGATAAAAATAAATGATCGCCACAAGAAAGCAATTTTTGTAGTCATAGAAGATGCAGCAGCATCCCTCCTTTCTGGCCACTTGTCAGAAGAACTAGGCCTCATTACTTTTAACAAAGAGTTGCTAGTAAACCAGGTCTCAGAAAAGACGCAATTAACTAAAGAAGACATCATAACAAGCTACAAAGACGTATTCGAAGGCCTAGGACACATAGGAACCTACACTATTGAACTAAATGAAAAAGCAAAGCCAACTCAAGATGCGCCACGAACCGTACCGATTGCACTTCGCCAAGAACTCAAGAAAAGACTCCAGGAAATGGAAAGTGAAGGAATCTTACAGAAAGTTACACAGCCAACTGATTGGGTGAACTCAGCGGTCTATGTTAAGAAACCAAACAAGAAACTGAGAATTTGTCTAGACCCTAGAGAACTCAACAAACATGTCAAGATACCAAAGTACAGAATGCCCACTCTTGATGACATTACACCACAACTAAGCAAAGTCCGAGTTTTCTCAGTGTGCGATGCAAAAGATGGATTTCTCCAAATCAGTTTGGATGAAATGTCATCAAATCTCACCACTTTCCATACTCCTTTTGGGAGGTATTGCTGGAAAAAGATTGCCGTTCGAATAAGCTCAGCCCCAGAAGAATTTCAACGGAGGGTTTTGGAAATCACTGAGGGTTTAGAAGGTGTATTTGCCATTGCTGACGACTGCCTAATTGTGGGCCAAGGGGACACTATTGAAGAGGCAACAAGAAATCATGATGAAGTATTCCTAAAGTTCTTGGAAAGATGTCGAGAAACTAATTTCAAACTAAACGTCAAGAAGCTGAAATTCAGACTGGACAGCGTCAAATATCATGGCCATGTTCTTACCAAGGAAGGTCTACTACCAGATGCAGAAAAAGTTGAAGCCATAACCAAAATGCCCAGACCCAAAGACAAAGCTGAAACTAGGAGGCTACTTGGTATGATCACCTATTTATCCAAGTTCATTCCACAACTCAGTGAAGTAACTCAACCACTACGAGAGATTACCAAGTTGGACCATCAATTCTTATGGTCCAACCAACATGATCAGGCATACAGCAAGATAAAAGAGTTAGTCAGTAACTCACCATGTCTGAAGTATTTTGACATAAATGATGAGTGTACCCTTGAGACGGATGCCAGCGAATATGGACTGGGAGCAGTCATCAGCCAACAAGGACGCCCAGTAGCCTATGCCAGTCGCACGCTAACAGAAACGGAAAGAAGATACTCTCAACAAGAGAAAGAATGCCTAGCTCTTGTGTTCGGATGTCAAAGATTCGACCAATATCTGTTTGGAAATGATAAAACTATAGCATACACAGATCACAAGTCCCTTACCACCATATTGAGAAAAACCCATCAGCGCAGCACCAAAGCGCATACAACGAATGATGCTAAGACTTCAGAGGTACAAGCTGAACATAGTGTACAAGAAAGGTACGCAAATGCATATTAGTGATCACCTCTCACGGTCCCCAATAACTCAGAGTAAAGCCAACAAAACTGATTGGGAAATTTTCACACTTGAAGCAGAAGACAATTTTATGTCTGAACTTGAAGCCACAGTTCCTGACCTGTACCACAACGTTGGTGACATCACCATCAATAAAGTGAAGAAAGCCACAGCAGAAGATCCTACTCTGCAGAAACTCGCAGAAATCATAGCTCGGGGTTTTCCCCAAGACAAAAATTCTCTAGTGCCTGAACTAAAAATTTACTGGCCATATAGAGATGAGATGAGTGTAGAGGATGGAGTGATATACAGAGGAGTTAGAGTGTTGATACCAGCTACCATGAGACCAGATATACTGTCAAAACTCCATACCTCACACCTTGGTGTGGAGGCAACACTCAGAAAAGCAAGAGATAGCATTTACTGGCCAAGTATTAGCAATGACGTCACAAATCTGTGCCAAACCTGCACAACATGCCAGACTCACCAACCATCGAATGTTAAAGAACCCATGAAGAGTCAACCAATTCCCCAAAGAAGGTGGCAAATTTGTTCCACAGATTTATTCTCAGTAAGAAAAACAGACTACCTACTCATTGTTGACAACCTCACTAAATACTGGGAAGTTGAAAAACTGATTGAAGCTTCAGCTGAAGAAGTAGTACTCAAAACCAAAAGAAATTTTCGCAAGACAAGGAATCCCAGAAGTTGTCATTAGCGACAATGGACCCCAGTATACATCTAAAGACTACAAGCAGTTCTCATCGTCATGGGGATTTCATCATTACACGTCCAGCCCTTATCACCCTGAAGGAAATGGCACTGCCGAAGCAATGGTAAAAGTTGCTAGAAATATCTTCAAGAAGTCTGAAGATCCCATGCTCGGGATCTTGGAGCACAGAAGTTCACCAGATGACACAGGGTTTTCATCATCCCAGAAACTTAATTCACGAAAATTGAGATCAACAGTGCCAGTGAAACATTCGAACTGGAACCAAAACCAGTGCCAACTAAACAAATAATTGCTGCCCAAATACAAGCCAAACAAAGGAACAAGATGCAATATGACAAGCGAACAAAACCATTACCAAAACTTCAAGTAGGAGAATACATTAGAGCAAGGTTACAGCCCAAAGTACGAAAAAGAATGGCAACCAGCAACGATTACTGAAGATCACGGAAGATCATACACAATCAACACAGGGTCTAAAGAATACCGAAGAAACCGAATACATCTGCGACCAGCACTTGCACCAATAACCACACCAGAGCAACCTACAGAAACACCAATACCTGCTCAGCCAGCCATACCTGCTCAGCCAGCCATACCTACTCAGCCAGCCATACATACTCAGCCAACCATACCTGCTCAGCCAGCCACACCTCCTGATCAACCTCCGGAACAATCAAACATTAGAAGATCAGGACGGTCAACTAGGCCACCTCGATATCTGAAGGACTTTGAAGTAAAAATATAAATGAACAAGCAATTCAATTGTCATAAATTACAAATGTTTGTGTTCAAGGTTTTATACTGATGTTGTTCATATTTTTAACCATTGTATTAGTTTTTTGGTTGCTTACCATTTATGGTATGGTAGTTATAAATAAGTTTCAAGTTGATGTTCTAAATTGCATATTCATGTATCATTTCTTTAAAAAAAAAAAAAAAAAAAAAAATTGTAAAGCAAGGGAAATGTAGTACTTTGTGCGTCTTACGTCGTGAGGCGTCGTACGCTGTATTGATTGTAGAACATTGTAGAACATTCTCGAAGAATAAAGTACATTGATTTCCGCCATATGGCTACTTCTAGTTGTGTTTAGAACATTATACATTCTGTCTTGTTGTGCTTTTTACTGTGGACCGGTTTGTTCTTGTGTGTGTGTGTGTGCGTGTGTGTGTGTGTGTGTGTGTGTGTGTGTGTGTGTGTGTGTGTGTGTGTGTGTGTGTGTGTGTGTGTGTGTGTGTATGTGTGTGTGTGTGTGTGTGTGTGTGTGTGTGTGTGTGTGTGTGTGTCTGTGTGTGTGTGTGTGTGTGTGTGTGTGTGTGTGTGTGTGTGTGTGCGTGTGTGTGTGTGTGTGTATGCGTGTGTGTGTCTGTGTGTGTGTGTGTGTGTGTGTGTGTGTGTGTGTGTGTGTGTGTGTGTGTGAGTGTGAGTGTGTGTGTGTGTGTGTGTGTGTGTGGGTGTGTGTGTGTGTGTGTGTGTGTGTGTGTGTGTGTGTGTGTGTTTCACACACCTATGCATTACCTCTAATAATAGGCCCAAAATAGTTTTAAAAACTAATTGTGTTCTGTTTGTTGCTAATACAACCAGTGTCACTACCTTATATTCATAGTGTTGGCTCAGTTGAAACCCAGCCTATTTTAGTTGTTTGCGTTTCTATAATACGTATTGGTGTATTTCCTAATTAATCAATTTCGTTTGAATTTTACACAACAATTAATTCTCTGACTGGTTAGGCCAGGTTTGACTACAGGCAATCGTTCATCGTTCTGGGTAGTTTTGCAAATATGTTTCTGGTATTCATGATGGTCCTGTTTGCTGTGTGTATTGACGATGTTATAACAAAAATACCAGACGACAGCTGACAATCTGGCCGTAGTGGACAAAACAGTACCCATGGATTAAAATAGCTATATGTATTGTGAAAATATCTAAATCAGCCACATAGTATATATTTGGGCAATGACGATGTGAATGGTAAACTTACTGTAAAATACATCAAATAGTGAATGCGCATTTGTAGTTTAATGGCTGCAATAAGGATGAGAGGTAAGTAGTGTCAGAACTGGAATGTTCTATCAAGTTGAGGGGCTGGGTGTTATTAGGGATCATATGCTATCAGGAAAGGGGCGGGTGGTGTCAGAATGGGGAGAGGGCTTTGTTAGGACAGCGGTGGTTTCAGAGGGGTGGGATTTAGAAGAGTGGTGGGTGCTGTCATGACCCGATAGGTGGGGGTAGCAGGACCCGTTCTATGCAATATATTTTGTTGAATAGTGGGGGGTGGGATGGGGATGGTCTGTCTTTACTTCTGAAATAGGGGATGTGACTATATTTCCTGTTACTGATTGATCACCCTCACGGGTATAGGCTAGCAAATCAACTAAAATGTAATTTGATGTTTATAATTTGATCGCAAATACAGGTTAGGCTCATTTTATGTGCAAATAAACAGGATAACAGACGGTTGCAGTTAGTATAATGCTCACAGGATCTGTTGAGTCGGGTCCGATATTAGTCCATGTACATGTAAGGCTTCTATTGTTTTACATCATATGCTATAATTCAGCTTCTTCACTGCGCTGCGGGTGACCGAAAGGAGCACTATTGGAGCAATGAGAAGCTTTGGATTCTTATGGTGTTATGTTAATATTTGCAGAACCATAACACTGGCGTTTAGTAAGTAGAATATCAAGTAATTTGTAAAAAAAGATTTTTTACTGAACTTTGATTTTCTCTTTTTACAATTACACCTTGTGTTGCTAATAATCTTATGTAATGATATAACATGATTTGAAATATACAGATCAATTAAGCATTTGGTTACGAAGCAATTAGTGGAAGTTTACAACTTTGCCTGTGTACCATATAACTGAGAGAAAAACATCGAATAATCAAAATACTACCTAACAACAAACTATTTAAATAATCATCTCGAACACCTTGACACAAATATTTTATATCTGTTCCGTAGTTCATTTTTATGCATTTTAAGTTTGAAAATAACCAATTTCCCCAAATTGCTACGTAATATAAAAGCGTATAATTTTCAAACCAAAACAAAACCCCCAATTCTCTGAGAAGGCATATATCTTAAAGTATATCAACATTTGCGAAGACTTGTTTAACAGAAATTTTGTGCAAAACATGTATACACCATACAAATTCTGTTTTAATATATGCTGTCCATAAAATGTATCATAATAACCTTTTGATAACGTTTTTCTTAAATCGAACATTTGATTTACCGATATTTGAGAACATCCTATCAGCAGATATTTGTGAATATCTTATGACGCATATTTGGGAGTTTTTAATTTTAGTGCAATATTTCGATATCAAATGGGAAAAGAAATATGGCATACCTGACATATATTAGGTCGAAATGCACTCAACAATAATGTAGAGTTTTCCCCACTATAAAAAATCATTACTGGTTTGAGGTCTTCTTTTACCCTCATGATGGCGCCCGCGAGGAATAGGATTGCACCGCTTATGGCTTAATCTATCCTTCAGAGTGAGCCCCTTCAATATGAAACAATAAAAAGGTAGACAGAAGTGCGTCATTGGTCAAAATGTGCAGAAAATATGCGCTTTTGTCCTATAAGAACTCTATTGCAGTTAGGTGTCATCTTTGCCCTTCAAGATGGCACCTTTGGCGGATAATTGTGTCATACCGCCATGGACTAATCAATCCTTCGAACAACCTCCCATATGAAAGATACAAAAGCCGGACAATCGGTGTGTCTTTGGTCAAAATACTCTCAACGATACGCATATTACGCACTCTATTACAGTTGCATGTCATCTTTGACCTTCAAGATCGTGCCTTTTGCTGCTAGCCAGGTTGTACTGCTATGGCTTACTTTATTTTTTTGGAACAAGCCTTTTGATGACGGGGTGATAAAAAAGGGCAGACAGACGCTGTATCATTGGTAAAAATTCTGTCAAAGATCCACACTTTACGCATTCTATTACAGTTGGGTGTCATCTTTTTGACCTTCAAGATGGCTTTCAAAGGTAATGGGGTTGCACCGGTATGGCCTGTCAAAAAAATGACACGCAACTGTAATAGAGTGCATAAAGTGCGTATCTTTGAGCACATTGTGACCAATGATGCACCGCCTGTTGGCCTTATTTTATCATTTCATATCGAAAAGGGCTTGAATAGATTAGGCCATAGTGGTACGATCCCTATTACCCCTAAAGGCGGTATCCTGAAGGTCAAAGTCGACAATGACACAGCGTTTGTCAGCCTTGTTTTTTATCAAGGGCTCATTCCAAAAAGATAGATTAGGCCAGAGCTGTTCGACCCTGTTACCCACGAAAAGCACCATCTTGAAGGTCAAAGATGACACCTACTGTAATAGAGTTCTTCTATAAGAGAACAAAGTGTGTATTTGTGAGCAGATTCTGACCAATGACGCAGTGTTTGTCTACCTCTTTTGATCATTTGTATTGAAGGGCACTTTCCAAGGATAGATTTGGCCATAGTAGTACAGCCCTCTTCCACGGAAAAGGTCCCCATCTTAAATAGTGCGTAGTGAGTCTTTTGGTTAAAAAATGACATCCAATATAGAAAGGCTCTAATATAGCCGTGCGTAAAGTGAAGGCTGAAGAAGACTCTTTTGAGCAGTGTCATTTTTGACCACAATGACTGAAGTATACTTTGCTGCGTCAAGTAGGAAGCGAAAAAGCCTTTTTTTGTTTCTATGTATGTTTCATATGGAAAGGAGCTTTTTTCCGAAACTTTACACAACTGATAGATTACACTGTGATTCGATTTTTTGCGCTCGGGGTATTTTAGAGGGCCATCATGAAGGCAATGCAAGAAGACAAGTATCACGAAACTCTGTTGGACGCCAGTGCGCGACGATTGTCACGTAAAACCTTTTCGCACAAATGATATTGTGCATGAGTGTTTTTTTGCTGTCTAAGTTCTCTCATGAAGGTTGCACTGGAGTATACTTGTTGCACATTAGATTCTTGTTTTGGGAACTACTATTTTGAATTTGGAAGGGATACTTTGATATCAAAACATGTTAAAAAACAAAAAAACATAAATAAAAAATTGGACCAACAGGTATTTAATGATTTAGACCACATTAGATGATAGGCAGCAAAAGTAGAACATGGAATAGAATAAAAGCCTTTTGTTGAACATCCCTGTTGTTCTTCCTTCTTAAGCCCACTGTGGGATTAGGTATTCAGTACACTACAGTACTGAGAACGGCTATTAGGGCCTCAGTTTCCTTGTACGCTAGTCGGTTATCATGTAGAGCTGGTAACCCATTCACAGAGAGAATACTTATTCTGATGAGGTCAGCCGGTGGCTACCTCTTCCCGCCTGCCTGGTCCCGTGTGGCTGTATTTATATAAGGCACACATATGAATATACCTGAAAAGCATTAAACAAGTGATAATAAAAAGTAAAATTCCTGCTACTTTTTCATCACACAATTTACTACTTATATGTACACGATTACACTTTGTTTAACTTTTTGAAGTTATAATTTTGAGAGCTTTCAATCCATCCGGGATCTTTGTCAGTCTGCCGACTTCCGCCTCTTCTTCACATGATGGTGGTGTGACGTCATCAGCGGCTGGTAGGATGCTGGGTGTAGATGGCTGGCGGCGGCCCCCCGCTCTTGTTCAGGTCGGGTTTGAGGCGCTTGATATGTATGGCCTCTCTGATCTTTTCGTTTCTTTGAAAGTGCTTTCGTCAGAGTCCAAACTTCTGATGTGGTCCAACGTGATGAGATGGACCTCTCTGTCAGGTTGGTGGAGGTGTAGAGAGACATGAAAGGAGGTACTGCTGGGGCGTCTATGCTGGTGGAATCTTGTTTTCAGTTCATTAGCTATGTATTTGATACTATATATATGATGAATTCGTCTTATCAATAGCTGAATAATTGGATATTAAAATACCTCTTATATGGCTGTCAGTCCATTTTTTTCAAAGAAACGTGGTTGTTTACTAGAATTGGAAGTAAAGAACCTCGAAGGTGTGCTGTTTCTCTGGCTTAATTTATCTTTTGGATGGACTAGAGTTTGTCTGTCTCCTACAGCCATTGAAGTATAAGAGCTATCTTAATATCCAATTATTCAGCTATTGATAAGACGAATTCATCAAATATTTGGTCGAATCTTGTGTTCAGGATCTTGACGTTTTACCTACATAGGTACTATTGCACACTTTTGAGACTAGAATCCCCACAGTTAATCTGGTACACTACGCCGCAGATGTCCTCCTTCTGCGCTGGGTTCTTTGGTGCAACAAGCAATTGCCTAATGGTATTTCTGGGTTTAAAGTAGGCGCTGCATCCGTAATCTTGCATATTCCTTCTCATGGCTTCAGAAAGGTCCTTCACATATGGAAT
Source organism: Streblospio benedicti (assembly GCA_019095985.1). NCBI lineage: Eukaryota > Metazoa > Annelida > Polychaeta > Spionida > Spionidae > Streblospio > Streblospio benedicti. The sequence continues at coordinate 3,862 of JAGTTF010004213.1, read as the reverse complement.
TCCCACCCTCGCTTTCTTAGTGTCATTAGGTTCAATCAGTTTTCTTTCTGGAGTCACCTTTCTCTTTTGACAGATCCCCTCTTAATCGCCCATGAAGGGTACTCACACTTGAACAGTGCCGCATCAACATGTTTTCTTTTGTCTTCTCTCTTCCATCTCCTCTGTAATAAACATATTGGCTCTGAGATGGAGAATACGTTCAATACTGAGTTTGTGCTCCAGGGGTGGTTGTTGGAGTCAACCTGGAAGTACTGGTCTGTATGATAGGGCTTTTGGTGGATCTTCAGTTTGAGACTGCCATCCTCTTTCTTTGACTTGGAAGTGTCAAGAAAAGCCAGCTCACCATTTTCTTCTCCTTCTGTTGTAAACTTAATATCAGGGCCTATTGCGTTCAGGTTGTCATTGAATTCCTGGTCATATGCAGATTCCAACTTCGTGTGAGTGTTGTTGTGCTCGTCTACATGTCAGTACCACCAGTGGGGAGGGTAGACTGAGGAAGATCCGAGTAATTCCCTTCTCAATCTATGCTTTAAAAATGCATTAAAATGTAATCATGTACAAAAGAATTAAACTTGGCAGAAGTCGGCAATATAGACAAATTATAAATTGAAAGCTCTCAATGGATATAGCTTCATAAAAAATGCATAAAAGCAAAATGTAATCATATGGATAAGAATATAAACTTGTGCAGATGTGTATTCAATATAGACAAATTACTGCCTTTGCCTCAGGGTGCTCCAACAGCAACGGCCAATGTCTGGACTCCCAGATCACATCCACCCCGCCGTGGTCCAGTGGCAACGACCAATGTCTGGCCAAAAAACTTTTTTATCTGCTGTGGCTTCGCCCCGCACCTGCTGCCTTTGCTCCGGCAAACAATTGATGGTAAATGAGGCTATGAAAGGTTCCAGTTATTGGATCTATTCAATCACATTTCACTGTTGATATCACTGGCAGATGCCGGGGGCTCAATGGTCTTTCAACTACGCCATCTACCCCTTTTCATAAACAATGTATTGCATGGGACGTTTGATATGACAGAGTGCTCTAGCATGTATAAAAGTCCAAAATCCGCAAAATACACTCTCCAAAAACTTTTTATATTTGAACGCTTTTGACCTACTTATTTTTTTTTTTTTTTTTAGAATGGCTCCAAGTCGACCTGCTCTCTCCCAAATGCGTGACTGGGTTTGAGATAAAAGGAAGAGCAAGAGATTGGAGTCAACAGTTTGTGACATCCCTTTACTTTTGGTACAGCGTGGATGACATTTCCTGGAAGAGAGCAATAAAGGGTGGACTTGAGGTGTGTGACTACAAAATAATTGTATAATGGTATAGTAGATAGGGTAAGAAACGATTCTCCGTGTTTTGGATGTACCTGGGTAGTACTTGTTTTTATTAGTTTAGTATTTTTAATCTGTAAATTACAAAGAAATAGTCATATGAGACATCCATGTGACAGCTGATTTTTGCAGGTCTTGTTAATAAAGCTATACCTCTTTATAACTAGATTGGCAGCCCACTAATTTAGATGTTATACATATGAATGTAGCCGGCTGGAGATTTCAAATAATTTATTTGTCGTGTTTTGGAAGTATTCATTAATTTGGTGAGAGTCACAAAGAAAAAGAAAATGGAATAGAATGGTGTACATTCCTCCATACACTCTGTACTGTTTTGTATGTAGAGTGACACTTATATGTACTTATTGGGATATTAAAAATCAGATATATTAAAAACTATCGTTAGATGTTATGTATGTCTTTCAGGTTTCAACACTAAAGAATGAAAAGAGAATAATGCTCATCTAAAAATATGAATGCACAAATTCTAACCATTTTAATGTCATCTGCTCAGAGGTGGTGTTCCATTAAAATTTAACTTTCAAACTAATGATTTTTTGCAGCTAATATTCAAGTGTTGAATAGAATGCTAAAATGTATTACATTGAATGAAAATGAAAAACATCACAAATGTATATATTCTATATTTAACCAGCAAATAGGCACTGGTCTGGTGGATGGTGTCGCAGTGAAGTCCATTGAGTTTGATGACGCTGTCTTTGCTCGCTATGTCCGGATCAACCCCAGGACTTGGAATCAATATCCTTTCCTGCAAGTTGAGATCTCTGGATGCATTCACAAGCCACTTAATCTTACCCGGTAATAATCTCAATATTGTTTTCTTAACTAAAAAGCTACAAATACCTATTCTAGAAAATTTTTTATCTACCGACTACATTAGGACAGGTTTCTATACGTATTTTTACACAATATACTTAGAATACATTGTGGAGGAAATCCATAAGTCTGGATCTCTCAAGCACCTGAAAACAGCACTATTGTGTTTTAGTGCATCAGTTTGGGGGGCACGGCTATCACCGGCTGTTTGGCGGCAAGAAGCCCGGGGACACGAGCTGCTCACGGTGTCTGAACCCAGGAGCTGCAGCCCCATGTACTGTGCTGCCACATGCAACACGTAAGAGTGGGAGTAGTATAGATTAAAATGAAAATATGTATGATTTTGTAGTATTCTTTGTTTGTTTGCCGAGTAAGAAATGAAATGACAGTGTTGCTTTCTATGTTGGAAGCTACACCTTGTGTTATTGATTAGTTCTAATTTGTTATGTATTTAGGAGGCTATAATTTTGAAATTTCTTATTCAATTAACGTTTGAGTATTTTAAAGTTGTAATGCTGTAGCCAATTTTGTTTGTGTTTTTTTTGACATGATTAGATGAAATACAATATAAAGTCCATTTTACCCTCTGGATGTGTCGGATCTTTGGCAGACTATTTGCTGAGGCACCACCGCATGACTTCAGTGTGCGCCAACTGTCTCTTGTTAAAGTGTCAAATACCTAGTGTGCATATGGTTTTTGTGGCTTTTATAGTCTAGTTCAATGTTAAAAGTTTTTCTGGTCATTTTAGATGCACTCCATCCATATTTTTCACATCCTTATGATCTTCAGATTGTTTGCAGAAACTCTGCAGTGCTTTCTCCTAGCCGTGTTTTGGGCCCCAGGCTAATTACATGACCTAGGAAACTAAATCGTGTGCGTGTGTGATTGTTGTGCTCCATGGCTCACTTTTTAGCTAATAGTTTTTTTTGTGTCTTCTGCTCCTTCCTCGTAATAGGGATTTTGTGAAACAAATCTATGTTGTAATAATAATCTTGATGACTAGGAAATGCCAGTCCCGGATAGTGTGAAGGATTGTGGGAAAACTGACTTCCATGGCCTATCATCTTTTAGCTAATAGTGTTTTTTTGCATCATGTATTCTGGCATTGTATTCATATGGTATTTGTAAAAGACTTTGATCTATATCTGTAACTAAACGTAGAATATCTTGTATCTTGTAATAACCTTTGAGAATATAACATCAACAAACATTGCTTCAACCTTTTGGACCTATAAATGAACATCAGCTGTAAGATTGTGTTAACAGTGTAGGATAGCACTAAGCTAGTGCAAGGACGAGATTACATTGCTGTTGGATGCGCTGTAAAATGTTCAATGAATAAAATTTCGCATTGCAACTGACTCGTTATTTTGTTTTGTTAAATTGCTATCAATGGCAAATAATTTAAACACACATAATATCCACTGTAAGGTCATATACTCACTCACCAATTGCAACATTATTCCAACATGTCCAGATAAAACATACTTGATGATTATAGATGAGAAAGCCGCCTTTGAAATCTTGGAAACAGACTGAAATTTAGAGGAAGTATTTGCCATATCCCACCACGCATCACATTGGTATGTTGGTATGTCCTTATTTCCCTCTAGGGCTTATTCGTTGTTACCTCTGCTGCCACCTCTAGTTGCATTTTGTGACTAAAAACCCCGTCTCTCAA
>JAGTTF010004191.1:0-17390 GCA_019095985.1 Streblospio benedicti | reverse complement strand
TCTTTTTTTTGCTTGTTGGGGGAAAAAAACGTTTTTGTATTTTTTTTGAACAGAATAAAGTTAAATTTCAATATTCTATTTCATGGACAGAAATTTTTCAAACATTCTAGATTATACACGCCATGTCCAAAATGAAAATATTTAGCAAAAATAATAAATATACATATATGCTAATAATAATCATAGTGTAAACATCCACCCAATGGCCCATACACATGTTAAGGCACACGCCCACATTTAGAATGTATATCAAAATCTGAACCCTTTGAAATTCCAATGGATATACATTTTTATTGTACACATTCATACTAACACCCACTTTATACATGTATATTGAATAAAATTCTTTTTTAAGTTACATTCCATGGGCCCGCAATGGGCGTTTGGATGGTTATATAGTAGCTAGCTATAGGCTGTGAATACACAGATATACATCATTGGAGGACCCACACCCCAAAGACTGCTTACTGAAGGACCCACACCCCCATGGCGCCATATGAGTGAAATCTTCGCAAAAAAGCAAGATTTGTTTAATTTAATCTGTGTAAACAAGGGGGGGGTGTTGTGCTTAAAAGGGCAGGTGCACCTTATAAGAATGAATACGGTAATGCATAAAAATATTTTCCGTAGTTTGTAGTCACATTTTCTGTTGTTCAGTCTTCTGTTGTTGAGGACATTCACTGCATAACAATAACATGTATCACAATATTGTCTCCTCAACACACCTTACTATAGACAACTTAGTCCACTGGCTGAGTTCACTGCCGCTGAATTTTCATGATGGCCACCTTGATGGGCACCTCCATCCCCCAAGATATGCCGTAATGGGAAGCGGCCCTGACGGCCGTAGTAACCGGTGAGCCGACCAGAGAGAAGCATCCGGGAGTACCACCAGCCGCCAAGGTAGTAGGGTTCTGCTCACCGGGTGAGGGTCTATTCCACCAGCACAGTTACCTTTAGACCACCGATCATTATCACTGTCAATGGTGGTGAACATCATGTTGTTGTTTCGGTCTGTCCTGTAGATGCCGTAGAAGTATCTGTAGTCCATGGAGTCGCCTGCGGTGCCGCTGTATCCGCTGATGGTGAGACGGTATTTGTCAGAACCACCACCCACACGGAACATGGAGTACTCTGCATAACGCATCTTCCCCTTTGAAGTCCATGAGGTCCACTCTCATCTTATATTTCCGGCTGTTTGTGAGCTGGTGCATCTGCACCAGCCCCATCCAGTGGGATCCCTGGGGGTCACCGAATCCAGCCTCGTAATCTGCCCACTTCTTGAAGGTGAAGTCCGTGAGGTTGTCCTGGCGGTGCAGAATGCGGGTCCACACTGTCCTCGATGTCATCTCACAATAAACACGCTTCGTTTGTCCGTTTCCTGCGTTCACACTATACACTCCACTGGTCTGATACCCAAGGGCTCGAATGTCCTCACAGTCTTCACTTGTTATAGATTCCAGCTCTGACACTTTGGTTTGTAGTTGGTTTATAGTATTTTTCTGAATCTTCACTTTCTGGTCGAGTTCTTGGATTCTATCAATCTTGCTTTCAATCTTGCTTTCTTGATCAGTCTTCAGCTTATCAAGTTTGATTCTAATTCCATGATCTTCTTTTCGGACCTCTCATTTGTATCGTGCATAATTCTTTCCATATTTTCCATTATGGCTATCAGCCTGTGGATTTCTATATTCCTACAATGACCATCACACTGACTGTCCAGTAGCGTGGATTGACTCCACACACTGACCAATCCACTCAACATCAAAATCAACAACAAACTCATGATGACGTTCACCTTGTGTCTTGTCTTAGCATAGAGTGACTGAATAAACTGGTTTTTTAAATCTAATCCTCACAAACTGTTGAAATAGGAAGTAAAGTTTTAATCAAGCATGTTCGATCAGTTGATCTTTAAAGTTCATGCAGCTTGAAAGTTACTATGGAGACAGCTCACGTTTCACCAAATTCAATTTCATTGTTTGAAATAAAAATATGTTTAAAGTAAAAGATGAGCACATGGACAGAAATATAAGGTATGCAGTCTATGCCAAATCCATTGGTCCGTCGGTCCTGGCCGATTTCTTTTTGACTCATGTCCGGCAGTTACTTCAAGATAGTCGGTCCTGATGACCGGGGCGATTTCTAGACATCCACAAAATAGAAAAAAAAATCATCTTTTTAAAATCATTGCTTTGATGGAGGCCGCATATGTTGTTAAAACATACGCATTACGTGATCATCTGTTCAGCGTACAAACCAGTATCAAGTTAATGAACGTTGTACAGGATATCAAAAGTATCTATATCGATTTTTGTAGTACACAGTACACTGCTGAATAAAAAATAATAAATAAGGATAAGGCAAAGCCTTAATAAGCGACTTGCTCAGTATGATTATCTATATATAATTATGGTAACTGGCTGTTACCTACTTTTTTAGCCCACCACCCCTACGAATCTCAGACATTTATCCCCTTTGCTCTTATCAGTGGCGTTTCAGGGCTTCAAGACTAGACCCGCTCCCTGCCTTACTATTGTGTGCATGTTGCCAAACGCACCATACCTTTCATTCTCCACTCATTTAGGCCACTGCTTCACTGAATCTTCTTGGCAATGCTGATTCGACGAAAATGACATTTTCCTCCATGCTCACCACTACAGTTTTGTCACTACACTTAAAAACTTCAACTTGAGCTGCGTCAGTAATGTAGAAATCGGTTCACAACCCGCACACATTCAATTATGTCATCATTTATGAGAAAACTGTTTTTGAAATGAATTGTCAAAAATACCCAGCACGATAAGTGCATGGGTTCTGTTCTAAGGTGGGTTTAATCATTTCCGAGGCAATTGTTTATTGACTGATACAACGGTTTGTTATTACACATAATTGTTGGGACAATTGTCCACGGGTCAATCTGTCAAACAAAGGCAGTAGTATAAGTTGGGACCTACGTGAGAAGCAATTAGGGGCTATACGTGAGAAGCAATTAAAATTCCTCCCAGGGGCTATACGTGAGAAGCCATTAATCACGCCCATTTGAGCAGGTGGCGGGCGGCGGCGGCGGCGAGCGCTAGCTTCGCTAGCCGGGTAGTAGGCTTGGATGCGCTAGCTACACCATCGAGATCGTGGGTCAGCGGGGATCGGGGGGAATCGGTCGAGGGACTGGTAGCCGATATAATCGCTAACTATTTCACAACCGTAAACTAAATCAATATACAGTACAAACTACGTAATAACGTGATAAAAGATCCAATCCCTATGTTCTCGATAAAGCGTGAATCAGCGGGATAGGGTATCATGGCGGATCCAGCGGAATAAAAAACCGACTAAATCAATAAATACAGTACAACGGGCGGGTCCGATTCTTTTCGATAATCCCTTCTGACAGTCGAACAGCCGCGTGAGCGGCGGGATAGCCGAGATAATCCCTGCCGGATCCGCCGGCTGAAATCCGGTAAGCCGCCCACCCGGGGCAAAAAACCGGACACTCATTAGCCGCCAGGGCGGATGGAAAATAAAAATTTCAACGCTTTCGAGCCGATTTGGGAGAATGCTCGCCGGCCGGGTCTCGCACAGCCGGCGTGTAGCTGGGGTCTCTTCTCTTTCAAATTCCGTGCCAGGCGCCAATAGCGTCGTAGGGCGCCCGCCCGGCCCTAAATCAACGCAAAACCACTAATCCCGCCGGACTGCGGACACTCCAGCGTCCGCGGCCCGGATCCGACCGATAAAAAGCTAACTAAATCAATAAATACCTTATTTCAGGGCGGATTTTGAAAAATTCACTGCTTCGCTTCGAAGTTGGGAACTCGGCCCGCAGCATTCCAGAAGTCTCGTGTAGAGCAATCTTTTAGACTAAATCAATACAGTACAACTACGTAATAACGTGATAAGATCAATAATCCTACACTCGATAAAGCGTGAACGCGGGATAGAATATCCGCGGCGGATCCGCGGAATAAAAAAAACTAACTAAATCAATAAATACAGTACAACTACGTAATAACGTGATAAGATACAGCTCCACATCCCAATGTCTGGGCGGGCATCACGTAACGACTCTTGGTAGGGACTGCACTGGCGGATCCGGGTTTTGCAGAAGGGGGCACTATTAGCACGCAGTGGCCAAGACTTGAATCAGCCGGGGGCTATACGGAGAAGCCATTAATCACGCCGGCTGAGCGGGTGGTGTCGGCGTCGGAGCGTCGGATCGGCGCGCTGGGATAGCTGAGTCGCTAGTTCAATCAACACGCGAGCGGGGCTATACGGGAGAAGCTATTAATCACGCCGGCTGAGCAGGTGGCGGCGGCGGCGGCGGCGGCGGCGTGGCGCTAGCGTTGGTCGGTCATCGAGTAGACCACAGAACGAGGAGCCCCGGTGATTCACGCTCTAGCGCGGGGACGTCAGCTCGGGATAGCTGGGGGACTGGGGGAGTGGGCCCGTTGTCAGCGTAAATAGCGTATAATCGCTATTTCATAACTAAATCAATACAGTACAACTACGTAATAACGTGATAAGATCAATAATCCTACACTCTTCCAATATTTTACTTTACTCGTAGTAAACTTACATAATTTTAAAAGTCATCGCTAGCATGCTATAGAGGTGGTCATTTTAGAGAAGTGGTGTTTTAAGATTTGCGTTGATATTGTAGTTTTCATTTGTGCCTTAAGAATTATTGACTTATCTATGTATGTCAATCAGATTATTTCAATCAGTGATTTACTCTTTTAAATGCATTAATTCATTAGCAGACATCGACTCTGGAAGACAGTGGTTTTTGATTTACAATGAATATAATTCAATGTACAAGATTAGTACAGTTCGTACAGTAGAACCTCCAATTATGTCCAACTCTCTAATTAGACTGTTTCTTGCAGTCATAAAGAGCTGGACGGTCAACACACTCCATAAAGAGACCACCTATAAATTAAGATAGCTTGGTGGTGTGGGTGTTTGGTTGGGGAAGTGCGTGTAGTTTTATTTTTGTGAGAAACGCTTATTAAATAGTACACAGAAGGCAGTGATGATAACGAGGCATCGTTTTACCAATCTTTTATTTTCCACACACAAATATATACTTTTTTACAGAGTACTGGGGAAGACATCATTTTCTAAACTCTACACAGTAAAACCGAATCAGAGTACCGCAAAAGACATAGAGTAATGGCTAGATACTTTACAGAAGATATTCTTTAAACTTTACACGTATATATACACGCAGTAAAAAATACGTGATGGATGTACATTTATTCAACACACGCTGATACACATATATACTGTTTTATGACTTTGTCCACTTTGATCGTAGTCCATCTTCTTCTTGTAGTGAGCTATTCAATCTTCAACGATAGGTGCCCTCTCTCTCTCTCTCTCCGCTCCGTCGTTACTCGTCATAACTCAGCCCCAGCACGCAGCGCACTCGCGATATGAAGGCGAGGCTTTCGTTGTCGGGGGTGGATAACGTCAGTCGTATGGCGTTGAAGAGGACGGGCTGGTTGACTTTTATCGGGTAAATATGCCGAAATGTGATGTGCTCTCGAAAGCTCTGTCCGCTACCTTGTCGAGCGCGTTGCTCCAGGGGTACATCTCTCAGAAATTGAGAGGTGCTGCCATTTGAAATGACTGAGCCCACGCAGTTAGCGCTGATACGGATTAAAGGCGAGTCTGAGCCGTCGTGATATACGACGAGCTCCAGGAGTGACAGGTAGGCTTCTTCGCAATCTATACTCTTGGGCAGTTGTACGACCAGTTCTTGAACGCTCGACTGCTCGCTGTCGGCACAGATGATCATCGCGGGCCCGTGAGTCGGGTGAATGGAATCCATGAAGTAAAACTTTTTAGCGTAATCCGGCGTAACCACGGCGCTCCCTTTTATGCTCTCCATCAGTTGTTGGCAACACTTTTGAAGCTCGCTGACGGTCCTGAGACGGTGTCGGGCGGTGGGCGCGCTTCTCCGTCAGCTGCGCGTACACCCCCTCGGGAACCATGACGAACCCGTCTAGATGCTTCAGAGCCATCACTCTATGAGCGGTCTCGCCGCTTCGCAGAGGGCTTCGGCCAAGGGTCGCGTCAGTAGCTTTCTACGCTCGAGGACGGAGGCTGACTTGCTGGACAGGCGTCTAAGAGCTGTCACCTTTCCGCGCAAGTAAGGCTTTAAATGAGGCGGCACCGCCAGGCGTTTAGCTAGAATGTCCTGAGCTATCTCGCACAGAGCCATGATCTCCCCTTTATGAGCGTACTTCAGGAGGCTGTAGCGCTGTCTCTGGCGCGGCGTCCGCTGTCCCTCGGGGCGTCTTTCAGAAACATTCCGAGAAAGTGGGGGCGGGCCATTCCATTCTCTCTCTCTCTCTCTCTCTCTCTCTCTCTCTCTCTCTCTCTCTCTCGCTCTTCTCTCTCTTCAGGCTGGTTCTTTTTTTTTTTTTTTTTTTTTTTACGACTTCAAGGCGTAGACCCGCGTCAGCTCGCCGGGGAAGATGTCGGTTCTCAGTCTATAGTCCGTGTCGGAGTGCGGGCTCAGGTCGATAACGATGTAGGGGTACTTCGCGCTTGGTCACGGCTTTTATGAGGTCCGGCAGGAGTTTTTTTTTTTGCGGCCTTACGGAAAAAGTTGCGCGTCTTTTTCGTCGACCCCAAAAAAACGTCCTCACTCCAATACAAATTATACTATTTTTTTTTACGTTTTTCCGGGCGGAGGCGAAAAATGGCGCGCCCGTTCAAAACTGGCGCGCCCGTTCGAAAAATGGGCCCGCAAGTTCTCGGGTATCGGCAGCGTCAAAAATTTAGTATAAATTACAATTAAAAACAGCGACATTTTTTAGGGGCGGGCGTGCGATTTCTCGTTCGTCGGCGTAAAAAACCACGTCACGGGGAAAGAAGAAAGTGCGGAAAAAAAAAAAATAACGAGTCTCTCTCCTTGTAAAAAAATCGGTACTCGTCATAACTCAGCCCCAGCACGCGCCAATAATGCTTCTCTCGCCTCTCTCTCTCTCTCTCTCTCTCTCTCTCTCTCTCTCTCTCTCTCTCTCTCTCTCTCTCTCTCTCTCACCACCACCACCACCAGCACCGTCAGTACCCGGCCACCTCTACCGTCACCGTCAGTACCCCTACCGCCTCCACCAGTGACTCAGCCACCGTCGGTGCCCCTGCCACCACCACCACCACCACCGCCTCCACCCTTCTCTCCGCCTCCTCGCCGCCCAGTGACTCTCCGCCTCGGGCACCGTCGGTGCCCCGGCCTCACCTCCAGGACCACCTCGACCACCCCCAGCGCCGCCGCCTCAGTGACCACCAGCACCGGTGCCCGGCCAGCCTCCCGTCACCGTCAGTACCAGGACCACCACCAGTGCCTCGCCACCACCCCCACCACCACCACCACCGCCTCCCGCTCCTTCTCTCGCCCGCCGCCTCCAGTGACTCTCGTGCCTCGGGCACCGGGTGCCCGGCCTCCTACGGCGGAGACCACCAGTGGAGGCACCCCCACTGGTGGTCCCAGGCGGCTGGTGGCCCACTGGTGGTGGCTAGCCAGGTGACCAGTAGCGGTGGCCGGTCACTGGAGGCGGCGGTGGTCACCGAGGCGGCGGTCACTGGCGGCACTGGTGGTCCTGGTGGTGGTGGCAGGCCGGGCACCGGCGGTGCCTCGAGTCACTGGTGGTCCTGGAGGTACTGGAGGGGGCTGAGGGGGTACCGTGGGAGAAGCGGAGGTACGGGCGGCGGTGTGGTTGTGGTGGTGGCAGGGGCACCGACGGTGGCTGAGTCACTGGTGGAGGCGGTAGGGGTACTGACGGTGACGGTAGAGGTGGCCGGGGTACTGACGGTGCTGGTGGTGGTGGTGGTGGCGAGAGAGAGAGAGAGAGAGAGAGAGAGAGAGAGAGAGAGAGAGAGAGAGAGAAGCAAGCGCGCTGCGTGCTGGGGCTGAGTTATGACGAGTACCGACGGCGCGCGCGGAGAGAGAGGAAACCCTTTTTTTTTCCGCACTTTCTTCCGCTCGTGACGTGGTTTTTTACGTCGACGAACGAGAAATCGTACGCCCGCCCCCTAAAAATGTCGCGTTTTAATTGTAATTTATACTAAATTTTTGACGCGTCGATACCCGAGAACTTGCGGGCCCATTTTCGGAACGGGCGCGCCAGTTTTTGGAACGGGCGCGTCATTTTTCGCCTCTCCGCCGGAAAAACGCAGCGTGTAAAAAAATAGTATAATTTGTATTGGAGTGAGGACGTTTTTTGGGGTCGACGTCGAAAAGACGCGCAACTTTTCCGTAAGGCCGCGCAAAAAACTCCTGCCGGACCTCATAAAAGCCGTGACCAAGCGCGCGAAGTACCCCTACATCGTTATCGACCTGAGCCCGCACTCCGACACGGACTATAGACTGAGAACCGACATCTTCCCCGGCGAGCTGACGCGGGTCTACGCCTTGAAGTCGTAAAAAAAAAACCAGCCTGAAGAGAGAGAAGAGAGAGAGAGAGAGAGAGAGAGAGAGAGAGAGAGAGAGAGGAGAGAGAGAGCCCATGGCTCGCCGCCCACGCTTTCTCGGAATGTTTCTGAAAAGACGTCCCGAGGGACAGCGGACGTCGCGCTCAGAGACAGCGCTACAGCCTCCTGAAATACGCTCATAAAGGCGAGATCATGGCTCTGTGCGAGATAGCTCAGGACATTCTAGCTAAAAACGTCTGGCGGTGCCGCCTCATTTAAAGCCTTACTTGCTTGCGGAAAGGTGACAGCTCTTAGACGCCTGTCCAGCAAGTCAGCCTCCGTCCTCGGCGTAGAAAGCTACTGACGCGACCCTTGGCCGAAGCCCTCTGCGGGCGGCGAGACCGCTCATAGAGTGATGGCTCTGAAGCATCTAGACGGGTTCGTCATGGTTCCCGAGGGGGTGTGCAGCGCAGCTGACGGAGAAAGCGCGCCCACCGCCCGACACCGTCTCAGGACCGTCAGCGAGCTTCAAAAGTGTTGCCAACAACTGATGGAGAGCATAAAAGGGAGCGCCGTGGTTACGCCGGATTACGCTAAAAAGTTTTACTTCATGGATTCCATTCACCCGACTCACGGGCCCGCGATGATCATCTGTGCCGACAGCGAGCAGTCGAGCGTTCAAGAACTGGTCGTACAACTGCCCAAGAGTATAGATTGCGAAGAAGCCTACCTGTCACTCCTGGAGCTCGTCGTATATCACGACGGCTCAGACTCGCCTTTAATCCGTATCAGCGCTAACTGCGTGGGCTCAGTCATTTCAAATGGCAGCACCTCTCAATTTCTGAGAGATGTACCCTGGAGCAACGCGCTCGACAAGGTAGCGGACAGAGCTTTCGAGAGCACATCACATTTCGGCATATTTACCCGATAAAAGTCAACCAGCCCGTCCTCTTCAACGCCATACGACTGACGTTATCCACCCCCGACAACGAAAGCCTCGCCTTCATATCGCGAGTGCGCTGCGTGCTGGGGCTGAGTTATGACGAGTACCGACGGAGCGCGCGGAGAGAGAGAGAGGGCACCTATCGTTGAAGATTGAATAGCTCACTACAAGAAGAAGATGGACTACGATCAAAGTGGACAAAGTCATAAAACAGTATATATGTGTATCAGCGTGTGTTGAATAAATGTACATCCATCATGTATTTTTTTTACTGCGTGTATATATATATGTGTAAAGTTTAAAGAATATCTTCTGTAAAAGTATCTAGCCATTACTCTATGTCTTTTTGCGGTACTCTGATTCAGTTTTACTGTGTAGAGTTTAGAAAATGATGTCTTCCCCAGTACTCTGTAAAACTATATATTTGTGTGTGGAAAATAAAAGATTGGTAAAACGATGCCTCGTTATCATCACTGCCTTCTGTGTACTATTTAATAAGCGTTTCTCACAAAAAATAAAACTACACGCACTTCCCCAACCAAACACCCACACCACCAAGCTATCTTAATTTATAGGTGGTCTCTTTATGGAGTGTGTTGACCGTCCAGCTCTTTATGACTGCAAGAAACAGTCTAATTAGAGAGTTGGACATAATTGGAGGTTCTACTGTACGAACTGTACTAATCTTGTACATTGAATTATATTCATTGTAAATCAAACCACTGTCTTCCAGAGTCGATGTCTGCTAATGAATTAATGCATTTAAAAGAGTAAATCACTGATTGAAATAATCTGATTGACATACATAGATAAGTCAATAATTCTTAAGGCACAAATGAAAACTACAATATCAACGCAAATCTTAAAACACCACTTCTCTAAAATGACCACCTCTATAGCATGCTAGCGATGACTTTTAAAATTATGTAAGTTTACTACGAGTAAAATATTGGAAGAGTGTAGGATTATTGATCTTATCACGTTATTACGTAGTTGTACTGTATTGATTTAGTTATGAAATAGCGATTATACGCTATTTACGCTGACAACGGGCCCACTCCCCCAGTCCCCCAGCTATCCCGAGCTGACGTCCCGCGCTAGAGCGTGAATCACCGGGCTCCTCGTTCTGTGGTCTACTCGATGACCGACCAACGCTAGCGCCACGCCGCTGCCGCCGCCGCCGCCACCTGCTCAGCCGGCGTGATTAATAGCTTCTCCCGTATAGCCCCGCTCGCGTGTTGATTGAACTAGCGACTCAGCTATCCCAGCGCGCCGATCCGACGCTCCGACGCCGACGCCACCCGCTCAGCCGGCGTGATTAATAGCTTCTCACGTATAGCCCCCGGCTGATTCAAGTCTTGGCCACTGCGTGCTAATAGTGCCCCCCTTCTGCAAACCCGGATCCGCCAGTGCAGTCCCTACCCAAGAGTCGTTACGTGATGCCCGCCCAGACATTGGGATGTGGAGCTGTATCTTATCACGTTATTACGTAGTTGTACTGTATTTATTGATTTAGTTAGCTTTTTATTCCGCGGATCCGCCGCGGATATTCTATCCCGCGTTCACGCTTTATCGAGTGTAGGATTATTGATCTTATCACGTTATTACGTAGTTGTACTGTATTGATTTAGTTACGGTTATGAAATAGTTAGCGATTATATCTTGACCAAAACCCCCTCCCCTAAGTGGAACACAAATGACAAAATGTACACCATCCCTTAGGTTTAACAACTACGTACTGTATGGGCATAGCATTTATCTCCTCTTGCCAGCTGCCTCTGACAACGTGTTGTTGGACGGCGCCCTCAGTCACATGGAGATCTATCAGCAGCCCTACTACGCCACAAAACCGCCACAGGGGGCGTATTGATGCACAGTAGGTACACAAGCTGGCATGCAATTTGCAATGCTGTAACAAATGGTGCTTCACTTTAGATAATATTAGTTATTTATACTGTGATGTAGGATGATCGGAAGTGGCTATTTGCTTAAGTTAACCACAATTTAACGTTATCATTGATTTAGAAAGTGTGACAGCACGAATATTGGATGTGAATTATCCAGGGAGTTACCAAAGTTCAAGACAATGGGTGTATATTGTCTGTAGCTTTATCTAACATTGCTCCATGTTCATGATCATAATAATCTTACATTTACAGGGCTGCCAAGTAATACAGGGTTTGTCAGTATTAACACACTTTTCAGACCCACAATGCCCAAATACTAATTGTACATTCAAAATACTGATTCCCACCACTTTGTTTTATTTTCATCAAGGATTCCTTTTTTATAAATAATAAGCCCATAACCGTTATACCAACATTGATATGTGCTTGCAATTAGTGTAAAAGCCAGGAACATTTGTTGCATTACACCAGAAATTAAAAAAGAGTAGTTCGAACTGTTCTGATAGAGTTCTTATTCGCTCTCAGTTCTCTTTTGGAGTTCCACTGCGGAATACAGATTTTGACCCCTAAAACACCAAGATTTGGGTATGTTGAGTACAGATACGACCAGCCGTGTGTTTGAGATTGAGCTCTGTTATTGTGGCTGTTGTAGCTGTGAGGTACTGTGGCAAGGACGGACAGCTTAACCATTGTGTGAACGGCGGTGTGTGCACAGTGAAAACCAACGTGGCATTTGACTACCATTGTCAGTGTCCACCAAACTATACAGGTATACGGTCACTATTTTATTTTATATTGTTTAGATGACGGGCTTATGATCGGAGTCCTCTAGAGCCGAGACAAATGATTCCAGTGCATGATATCGTGATTTGATCTAACACCAATTCGAAGTGTCTAAAGAGTGCCTAATGACATGCGGTGTCTCAAATCTCAGACCAACTAGCTCACAGTGATGGCTAGTGGTGCAAAACGTGGATTTGGCGCCACAATTTCTAACTGTCGAAAACTTCCATGGTGCTAATTTTGATGCCAAGTGTCCACAAACTGGAATCACAAAAGTGACTCAAATTGCGTCGTTTGGTGTGTTTGGCGCACACCTGAATGATACCCAATTTAAGTGACTTGGTGATAGAAGCCGACCAACGAAACTCCACGTTTAACAGTGAAATAAAATTGCACTCATTGTCGCCCAAAGTCGCCGCACTAGTGGACTCCCAGCATTACTAATGATTGAATAAATGTAGAAAAGAACTAAACCGTAAAGGTAACTGAAGATAAATGTAAAAAATAGAGGTCTCTAACATATTTATATTAATGAGCCTGTACATAACCTCTGAAAGCATCAGAAGAAAACTTTTCAAAAACACTTTGTAAACAAGCATTGCAACATGTTGCTCAAAGGTTTCTAAGGTGTATTGAAATGTAATTACAACCTTTGGAAACAATGATTCCCTGTTTACAAGGTTTGTAAACGTATTAATTTCTCTTTCGCAGACTCAATAATTCAATTACGAATTGAAATGCACATAATATTATGTAAACTAGATGATACTAAATATTTTGTCTGATTTACAGGTCGCCACTGTGAGACTATTATTGCTGGAGACGTTCCCGCGGCGTGCTATAACGGTGGGACGGTGGATGGAGGTAAATGTAACTGTGATGCGCCCTTCACAGGTCAGCTCAAAATGCTATAGTAAACTGTTATAGAGGCGGTAGTGTTTGCAGTTGAATTTGACTACTCCTAATTAATTGAAATGTTATAAAGTGCATCACCAGCCAGACCTCTTGTTCTTAAAAATTAATTATAAGTTGAACGCAACCTAAACTTAACTACTAGATAAATCTTTTGGGATTGACACCTAGGAGATCCATATGATTATACTATGCTTAATTCTATATTGTATATTGAATGCTGAATATGTAATTGTGATTTTAAAATATTTAAAAAAAAGAAATGTTTTTAATATTTTGATAACTAAAAATTAATGTCCGCAATGCAAATATGAATATGTAAATATATAAAACTCGTAACGCCTGTTATTTGTTGTATTGCTCTTGTAGGCCTTGATACTTAGTTTCTGTTGAAATCCAGGTGCTCTCTGTGAGACCGCACTCCCTCCCCTGCTTCAGCAGTCCATGCGGTGTCCATGGCAACTGTACAGTCACAGGCAGAGCAGCCGGTGAGAGTTGAGAGATACTGACTGAGAATAAATACATGCATTTATTTGTATACATGTGGTATCAAAAACAGTGATTGAAGTAATTTTCAAGAATGTAATTGTTCATACAAATTGAAATATACTTACTAATGATAATTTATTATACAGTAGTGAAATAGATCTATAATATGTTGCAAAAAAGTTGTAATAATAATAAGATTTATTTGACATGGTAAAACATGTAATATGCATAAACAAAAATAAAGCATCTTATAAATCTTTAAATCATATAAATGAATTATTGAAGCAATTAAAAAATGGCAATCCCAGAATAATGATTCGTCACTGACATCGAAGCTGTGCTTCGTGCGAACAGGATGAGATGGCTAGGCCATGTAGAGCAAAGCAACAGCTGGATAGCCAGAGGGAGGGAGCATAAAATCATGAGACAGAAAGCTCCAGGCAGATCAAAGATAACCTTACCTGGGATGAGCTGGTGAAACGCGACCGAGTATCACTTAGGCATGGAAGGAATGGACCCCATAGGACCGTCAAGCATGGAGGGGGACGTCTACGGTCACAACTAGGCAGCCAGGCCGCCCTCTGCAGAGGATTAATTCAGGCCTGCCAAATAAATGAGGACGACGATGCTTACCAATCACTTGCCAATGTCTAAAAACACCTTTGCTTCTTGAAATAGGTTCATTTTGTTGAGAGTATGATGATGACATAAATATGAAATTTAATTTGTACTCAACCACATTGAATCATACTTTGCTGATGTTTCACAATTCGGTCCAAAGGTGACTAAGATTATAAGCCATCTGGATAAAAAAAAGCCAACAACTTCAACAGGGATGATGGGGGCTTATAATCTCAGACAGATTTGGACCAAAGTTCTGGCCACAACACCACCTGGTGGTGAACAGTGGAAGCTTCCATTCTGAACTGAAGAAACAGCCTGACAGGTTGTGAACCCCAGCAAGAATGTGAAATTATAAAAGATATTCTTAAAAAACACCTGTATTTGCCTATGTCTGCAGATGAGCACTGTGACATCTTCACCCATCATCCAGACGCTTACGTCACATGCAAACCCCTGGTAAAGAGGTGCACCGGCAGCTCACCCTGGACGCCTGTCAGCACTTCTGTCTGGGAACAAAGGGCTGTGTGGCCGTACACTACAAGAAGACACAGTTTGCCAGGGCACCCCACGAGTAAGCTGTGTTTAGCACAGGCTTCATAAGTTTAGAAAAATCACCATTAAATGCTAGTTTGTATTTGTTCATAAAATTCATCACCCCTTGAGTAAACTTCCCGATTTTAGTAGACTTCATGCGATTATTAGAGGGCCTTGAAACTAGTGTGAAATTTGGGGATACGCCTGTAATGGGGTCGCTGTGGCCACTTGTCTGTACCTTAACCTCAAACATTTGTAAGCCGTCATGAGTGCACCTTCAACTTGAGAGGGGAGGTCACCATGCACTTCTGGAGGGCCACTTTCTTTTACACTAGCAATTCATTAAATTCAACATTTCATAATAACTTTTATGGCCTACCAGAGGAATGCCACTAGTAATTCAAACATGTTCTATGGATATCACCCACCATGTTGTAGGTTGTATTCATGGCTCTGCACTGTTTGTATTAACGGCTCCATCGAGGTTCCTAAATGACGCCTCTTTCCACTGGAGAGATGTTACCTGCCTCACAGATGCAACACAAGTATGTGGTTTAGTCGCTGTATTTCTTTTGTCATACTTTGTTATTTTTAATAAATGTCCCTTGTCAGCTGTTCTTTCACATTTTGATTGTAATTAATTTCATTTTACTATGATTCCTATATTGGTACCTGGGAGGATAGCCTTTGTCAAGGCCAAGAACACCGTTTAATAGGTTATTGAAACCTGTGATCATAGCACTCAGAAACAGCTGCCTAAATGTCTCAGCTTAGCGAGATGATATTCTTGGCCTTTGCTAATCCCTAGCTGGTGACGTCACGCTAGAGATGTCTACCTGCCTCACAGATGCAACACAAGTGGCCACCGGCTACGTCACAGCCTGTTGAATATTTACTAGCACATAAGAAATGCAGCCATAATCAGCTCTCACATGTGTTGGTCATATATACATACTGGAGTGTGTTCCTGGCTATGTTTTGTTTACATGCATATGCATAAAATATCTCATGCTAGCAATGTTTCTGGCAGTATATGTATAGGCATGAGTGTCTACTGTGACAGACAAATCACTTATGCGATGCCATAGAGGTCATAGAGAAACAATAATCTCTCTGTCACCAACACCCAACAGCATGACAACTAGGTTTATGCAAGCCTTGAATGTGGTTGATCTATGAGATTGCTTAGATTCAGTGTTTTTAATCTTGACAAATGTTACATTTGTATACATGTACTTCAATTGGGAATTTCAAAGAAAGTGTAATTAACATGAATATTTGATTCTATTGGGAAATGGAAAATTTCATAGAAAATGCACTGTACATAACAAAAATGTTAAATTGTCTCAGTATATGTATCACACACTATTTTTTTTTTTTATTTTATCACTGATAGGAAATAACAAATTTTCTAATTGTAATGAATGTAAATGTGTACAATTACAGTCGCAAGTCACTGTTATTGTTTTTTAGTGAGTTTAGATTTACACCACTGACCAGGTCATTGGTATTCATTGTCACACCATATTTTCTCAGCTGTCAAAAATACATGTTCTGGAATGTGAGTGCTGCCAGTGAGCACATGGTTTTGTTTTGTATGCAAAAACTGATAAAGACTGTATTCCTTAGAAAGCTGGCTAGGATTGATGCTAGGACTCTGACCTCATGTTTTTGTTTACCACAGCAGAAGCCAGCCTTCAGAAAAAGGCTATGATATTTAAACATCAGTCTATTAGAGTCAGTCTAGATATACACATATTTATGTACAGTGAACAGAGTTGTAATCTCTGTGGGTGTTTTAATATGAAGGAAACTAAACGTTTGTAACCCGCTTTTTGGTAATCGTATACTATATTCCTGTCTTAGAGCCATACCAAGAAGACCCAGGCTACCAGTGCAGCTGTGATCAAGGCTACACGGGCAGCCAATGTGAAAGTAGAATACCTCATGTAGGTGCTGGGTTACATTTGTTTTGTTTTTCTAATTTAGTTATGATCCAATAAGCACAATACATTTGTTTTGTTTTGTTTTTAAATTTTAGTTGTGATCAAATAAGCAGTTTCATAAAACATTTAGCGAATGTTCAGCTACTTGTTGTGATGTTACGTATAACAGATCGATATGACTTATCTTTCACACACACAGAAGTGACCCCCCTGCACGAGCTCCCCTGTGTGTTCATGGCCTCTGTGTGGGAGAAGTGGAACCCGCACGCCTCAGTGAACGCATATACGAGTGCTACTGCCACGAGAAGTTCAATGGAACACACTGTGAAAATGGTACGATTCTTGTTCCTACCTTTTTGTATACTAAAGTGCAAATTATTCATCTTCACTTAGGTGTAATTAAAAAATGTTTTCATTATTAGATTCCACTCACTGATAAAAAAAGAAATGAGTCGATGATTTCATGATAAGTTTTGTTAATATTAGAAATTATTTTAGATGTGAAAATGTATAAGAGGTGTATATCTAGGATAATCAGAACATCTTTCTAAAACTAACAGTTTAGATGATCATCAATAAATTTTGCCAACTGATAACTAGTAATATATGCTATTGAGAAAAAAAAAAGAAACACTACCTTTCAGACTAGATTGTATTATAAAAATATTGTATGTCAATATTTTAGGTTTTAGGGTTCTATTGCAATGCAAATGAATTGAGTCCCTGATCTGTCAAAATTATATCTGTAATAAAAAAACACAAGCAGGGCAAAGGCTAATTTTTCTCCACAAAGTTAAAGTTTGCACTGATTGCAAATGCAAAAAATATCAATAG
>JAGTTF010004175.1:22500-30083 GCA_019095985.1 Streblospio benedicti | reverse complement strand
AAGAATGCAACATATTTGGAAAATGATTACATAATATGCATATGGATGTTTGGTGAGCAACAAGTGTCCTCTACTGGGTGTTTCAAAGTTGGCAGGCGATTGTATAGGTACAGACCAAATATGGAAAAGGTTCATGCTAAATGTTTTGTTTTTGTTTTTGTTTTCTATTTGAGCTTCGTTTGCACAGCTTTTGATCACGCAGAACTAATGGCGTGTCCCATCGGGCATTGCGTCAGAGAGGAGAGTGGGTGAGGATGAGGATTAATGTCATATCCGCGCACCCAGCAAATTGCTGCTATTCTTCACTTCCAGGTAGCGCAGAAAAGCTGCGCACTTGGCTTATTTGATTTTGAGACACATATCTCTGTGTGGGTACCTGCGGTGTGTGTTATATGCCCATTTAAAATGCTTGTTTGCTCAGGTAACATGGGGAAAAACTTCTGAGAAGATTATTGATTTTTTTGCATTTCATGAGCAACTGTGTCTTGGAGCAGCACAAAATCTAAGACCCTGTCACACCACAGCTGATTGACAACTGATTAAAAATCAGATTAAAAATCAGATTAAAAATGTGTGTGTTGTTGCCAATCTGTCGAGAATTGTGCACTAGTTGCAGCTCATTGTAAACTTAGTATGAAATTATTGGCGTCGTATGAGCGGAGTACAGAATTGAAGCTCATAGGTGACTGAGTGGCGTCTTATTGGCTTACTATATACAAGGCGTAATGTTAGCAGACCTCACATCGGGAGCTTATTAACAATGGAGTGAACACGCAGTAACCGTGTTGCCCTCATACTGGGACAGTTTGCAATTTCTTTAATCCGCTGTCAGTCGCCGACCCAGAATTCAGCCAGCGTGAAAGCTGCGTTCATCAGACAAAAGCGTTATTACATGGGATGAAACACGGCAAAGTGGCGTAAAAATCGCATCACTAGCTGGTGCAAGACACAGCGCAATTAGAATATCGATAAAACACAGCAGCATGTAGCAGTCGCTAATCACCGGCTTTTGTCCGCTCTTACATGCTTCTTTATCGCTGTTACACGCTGTTTTATCCATGAACATGCGTCGCCTAAACGCTTTCTAGACGCTGTAATGAGTGCACATTCTTCACGTCCAAGTTGTGCAAAAGATCTGCGTACTCGTCTTTTTTTTATTTACGTTTGAGACACAAAAGTCCATGGTTACTTCCGGTATGTGTTATAAGCACATTTAAAATCGCATTTAATGCTATATAATTCAAAATGTGTATTCTACACAATATTGATGGCTGTTACGCTGATAGGCGTTGGAAAATTTAGTAAATACATCTATCTGAGGCGTGCATTCTTCATAATAGTGAAGTTCTCAACTTTTCTCCAATTACGGGCTATGACAGGGCCCACGGGTTGGTATGAACAATGATGACATGTACAGGCAGTGTGAGTGATCAAGCCGTGAAACAGACGATGAAAAACCACAGTTAAATGAGTTACGAACATAAAATAAGCTTTCGAAGTTAATTATTATTGGCATCTGTAGATGTAGTCTCGTTTAACCAGTCTCTGTATTGCAACATGGTGAGCGCACGCCACCACAGGGTCTGGATGATCGAGACTACTGTAGATGTGATGAGAGCAAAGAGCATTAGAGAGTTAAACTTTCTCTGATGAGAGTTCTGACAACATTAAGCGTTCAGAGCTATATGTTTTAAGTGTAAACGTCGACACGCTGCCCGTGTCGCTGACGTACCTGTGGTGTCTATGGTCGGGGTGTAGCGCGTGCGGCAGCGCGGCGATGCAGAAGAGGAGGTCCGAGGCAGCGAGGGCGAGGAGACCCACGTGGGCCGACTTCTCCAGGCGGTACAGGGTGCGGGACAGGCGGGCGCGCGTCAGCACCACCTGGAGGACAGTGGACGGGGTGTAAACATTGTGTGTAAACAAAACCTAACCTGCAGTGACAACAAACTGTGTAAAAAAAAACCTAGGCCACCTGCCCATGTACTAGTCCCTACTAATTCGTTCAGTGATTCATATATTTTCATTTTGTTACACTTGATATAGTTCAGATTTGTATATTTTAAGTTTTATTCTAGTCAGGTAGTCTAGCTTAGGTGTTCACTGCTATTAAATTAGATAGAACTTAAATAAATGAACTTAGGGTATGTATATTTTATCAAAACGCATACTAATAATTGTAAAATCATAAGTTATTAGGAGCAGCAAGTCAAATGTATCACAAAAATTATTAATTCAATCCATTTAAGGAGGCATTTGCTGTGCATGTCCCTAGAAATCTACTTAATATTGCGCTTGTTTTTAGTCTGTGACGTTTATTTAATATCTGATTGTCAGAGGTTGTGCTTCCAAAGGGTTGAATGTTTAGTAACAGACTATCTTGGGTGACTAAATGTAAATGTCAGAGTTTATAGTCTACTCTCCAGGGGCTGCACTGCTCAGTCGACTCATTTACACCAGGTCATTGGCGTCTTTGGTCCTAAACACTGGCTGCATTCGGCATTTTAATGCAAAATTATGCAATAAAATGTTAGGGTCACCAACATTATTAATGAAAAAAATCAAAATTTCGAAACATCCGTTTTTTGTAATCCGTCAACCTGATTGTTTTTCGTAACAAAAGTTTTCAAATGTAATAATTTAGTCCGCAAAGTGTGTCATTTACTCTCAAAAGAACATCACTATAGATCTACGCACAACAAACAGATCAAATGATATTTTTCTTCATAAAAAAATCCATGCGGAATAGTATCACCTGTGAAAAAATGAAAGATTTCTCTATGCATATTTTTTTTTCAATTACTTCTCATGATTGGAATTTTGTCAAACTTCCATCCAATATGAAGCACTGTATCTGCTACATTAACCACACATAAATTGGGGAGTCCCGGTTCATATAAGACGCTCACGTCACATTTAATATTGAAACAGGTGGTAATTGTTATATATTTTGATGCACAAGTGACACAATATTTTATAATATATAGTATTTCTTTATAAAAAAACACTGACAGACATCAGTTCACATATTAAGTACAAATGCAACTTGATAAACCATGTCATCATACATTATGGCGACCAGCGTCCACTTTTTTCACTGAGGGTCGGTAAAAGTCCAAAAAGAAATTGTATGTGCTATAATGAATATGAATTTTTAAATGTTTCTAATTTACATTGTTGATTTCACCTCGGTATAGATTATGGAAGATTGAACAAATTTCATTAAATAGCTGACCGTTTATTGTCAATACTAAGGTAAAACACCAACATTTCATACCCGATCTAATGCATTTGCGCTCTAGTCCGCTTAAGAACTCACCATGGAGCATACGTACCCCCCACCCCCTCTTAGGCAGGGATAAATAATTAGGCTGTAGCGAGTCTCATCCATCACGGCAACAACAGGCACGGATTGAAAATTGAAAGGCTGCACTTATATGGTAGTAATCATCCATCAGGGCAAAACAATTTGCGTGTGGTGCGTGGTGGTCTGGTGGTGGTCATTGGAAAATCTCCACTTATATTGGTAGTAATCTAAGACTTTGGATATTTCAAAACAATTTTGTGTGTGTGTGTGTGTGTGTGTGGGGGCTGTGTGTGTGTGTGTATACAATAGTTGGTTTTATACCCTTTAGGACCATCATAAATGAACGTCCCTACTCATTGAAAATGTCAGGTAAACTAAGATCAACATTACCAGTGATTACAATGCATCAGGGGGCCTTGAGCAGACGACATAGTAAATAGACGACGTAGTCTATAAAATGGCAATGTCATCATTTGTTAAATATTGCCCCTGCGAGCTGGGGGAAAATTTAACAAATTCACATATTGAATCAGATGCTATTGCATGAAAACCAAGAAAGTATTTCCCCCCCTGAATCACACCATCCCAAACCGACTTCTACATGCGAGCAAAACATGGGATTTTCATTAACATTTAACACGCCGATTACCTCAGCTCAGCTTTACAAAGCAGGACAGTGCACAGTGATTGATTTTCTAATATACTGCGCCTTTACAGTCGATATATCATCTATATAAAGTGGAGAAGGGAGTTTTTGTCCAATAAGGCTTTTCAACCGGAAGACGTACACAGTCCAAATTATGTGTGTTGATGAAGGTGCATTTAGTTTGTTCCGGACCCGTTTTGTTGATGGGTGGTGGCAGAAAGGGTGTGTATATGCTCATGCTCATATTGGGGAGGGGGGTCAACGTGAGCAGCAGCAGGAAAGGGGCGATGCATTTAGTCTGTTCTGGACCTGTGTTGCTGGGGATGGCGTATAGAGCGATTGGCATAGAAGAGGGGGGTGGCGTCGGAAGGAAGAGTAGGGGAGGGTGGAATATTTTATCTGTTCCGCACGTGTTTACCAGGGGTAGCAGTAGCTGGGTATTAGAGGCATCAATCATTGTCATATATGTGGTGTGACATAGACGATGGCAGTAAGATGATGGAGGTGCTACAGACCTGTATACTGATGGAAGCCGGTGCGAGGGAACAGGGGGAACGATGGGGAGGGAGGAGTCTTTAAAGTGTTCCAGATCTCATCTGTTTTAGCCCGAGCAGCATCAGCCAGACAGGTAGTGATTGTGTAAAGCCATGAGATATGCTGTAAGAATTGGTTAGGAAATGACCGTTTATGTTG
Organism: Streblospio benedicti; assembly: GCA_019095985.1. Lineage (NCBI taxonomy): Eukaryota > Metazoa > Annelida > Polychaeta > Spionida > Spionidae > Streblospio > Streblospio benedicti. The sequence continues at coordinate 25,440 of JAGTTF010004175.1, read as the reverse complement.
CACGTAAATGCTTCCATTTTTGTTGCATGTAGATGCCTGTTACGGACGGTGACTAACCAATGTAAATGTGGTGGTTTAGAGTCCTGATCCAGTCTGGCTCTCACCACTTTACATTTTACAGCATGTCATTGGCACACTTGTTGATCATCATTTGATCAGTTCTCGCATACTTGTACATTGGCAGCACATTCCACGCACAATGCTAATCACCCACTCAATCTCTCACTCCATCAATCAATGACTTGTACCTGATTAACCTAGCAGTGTGCAAGTACAGTATAACTTCCAATGGAGACCACCTCTCTATTAAGACCACCTCTAGAAGACGTCACCAAACAGTTATACCACGTTGACACAAACTGCGTGCAATGGAAAACGTACAACGTATAGCATGTAATGTATAACGTATAACGTAAAACGTATCAAAGCTTGATCAGGGTCGCAATAGATCATAGGAGAGCTTGAAATATAGCGGGACATTCGGCAGGAGCGCCCAAACCTTTTAAACAGCACGAGCTGTCACTGACCAGGTTGAGGAGGTTTCCGGCGATTCCGAGCACGCACGTGGGCAGAATGACGTAGGACGCGAAGACCGCGTCGACGTCCCGGACGTACAGCTCGCGGGCGGACACGTTACGCGTCACGTTGGGGAAGGAGACGTTGGACGTGATGTTGGGGACGCACGTCATGGCGGCCTGCTCTCTGGGAGGTTGTTGGTTTAACTTTAGCTTTTACTAATGTATCCAGCAGTGTCAGATAATCCTACCAGAGAACATAGACCGAGCCCTTGATGTGTTCTTGTTTTAAGCACCCGATAGCAAGCATTTATATTATTGTCATTATATTATTATTGTGCACATGCCAGCTTTGCATATCTTGTGCAGTGAATATTGTATTTATCCGCCCCTTTCGATGCCCATGATTGAGACAAACTCTATCCTCCCGCGCGTCGGTACTGGATGTGTATTTGTAAATCATGTATGTATTTGTATCTCTTATACTAATTTTCTCCCCAAATCAATCGAATACACAGCGACATTTTCAATAAGCAGCAGGAAAAAATATTTAAGATCCGTGCACATTTGTCCATATGATAATTGAAATATCCAATTGGTATCCACAAAGTAAACGTGATGGCCTAACGTATCTATATTCCGACAACCCGGCGCTAAGAGGTTCGGTGAGTCCACGACAATCTGTCCCACACACACAGTGACACACACAGTCGCGGATCGGGTGATGATTCCGTGTGGTGTGGCGCTAGTCTAGTGGCAGCGCGCGACGCCAGACTCAGATGGCAAGTGGGGGAAGGATTTGTGTTGTTGTTTTTCGTGTTTTTTATTGTGTGTTTATTTTCTTTCTAAGTGCGTGTGTGTGTGTGTGTGTGTGTGCGTGCGTGCGTGCGTGCGTGCGTGCGTGCACACGTCTGTGTTTTCTACTCTACTTGCTATCTTTTCCTACAATCACATACAATTAACCTTGTCTCTGCCTACTTTGGCCACACGTCGACTGGACACTCACTGGTGGTCACCACGGCCGGTTGGCTGTGACCGGGGTTTGTGACAAAGGTCTCTGACGATGGTGAATGTCCGAAAATACCTAGTCAGTAAGGTTAGAATGGATCTATTTAGATATTAGTCATTGTAGTTATTTACAAGTTGTCCAGCTCAAAGTGATTTTTTCCTGCAATATAAGTGCATTTGTTTATCTACACACCTGCTAATGCAGTAATTGCACCACTGTGACTTGTTTTTGCAGGTCACGGAGATTTGCATCTGTATTGCAAATTGAGAGCAATGAGCTTATTTAATATTTATGGGGCGAGCGCTCAGAACACAATTAATTACGTTTTTTGTCGGAAATGATAACGCATGATTACAACGTGCTGCATTTTTCATGCTCTAATGTTGACTTTGTCCCCTAATAGGTGTATCCATCAAGCCGACATGCGTCTAGACGGTAATCTTGATCGGGGTGAAGGGGTATTCTTGATTTTAGGGATTGAGTATTTCCCCTCATGACACATACCTCAACTTAATGAAAGCAAAGTGTATTGGTACGTCTAAGACCATCTTCAAAGCAGCTTCAAAGCAACCTATTCACCAGACTGGGTAATTATCTATAAGGCCAGTCTTAATCGTTCAAGTGTTAGCTGCTAGGTTACATAATCATTACACAATAGGGTTAATTAGCTCTAATTGTTTGAAGTAACACACCATTTATACGCAATGGACGATTCAAGTGACCCTTTTCAAATAAAAAAGGTACATATTGCCAGAAAAGCGTAGGCTCAAAAGAATTATGATGGTTTTTCAAAACGGTAAGCACGTGCGTACAGTGCGTATACTTATGCTACCTCCCTGTACGTCTTCACTTGGTTTGAGTTGGAACAGACATTTGCATACTTTTGGTTGATAACTGATGAGTGTTCAATGATGTTGATGTGTTTTATTGACCTATAGTTTTTATTATTAGTTTTATAAGGTGAACATGTATTGATATTTTTGTTTTCATATATGGACTGGTATGTTTACTGTGTCTTAAATAAAGTCTTATCATAAAGAAGCTCACGGTAGCGTGTTGTAATGTGATGATCCATGCCACCTGCTGTCTGATGCAATGACCGCCCAGTCCCTGACGTGGGAGCGACAGCCCGGGCTCAACATCACATTACCCGCCACATGTAAACAAATCAGGAAACCCCGCGTCATAAGTCACGTGACAAAATTGACACGTGATCATATAAATGCACGCGAAAGTGGCCGTTTTTGACGTGATATTCTGTACTGAAAGTCGCTATATTTTGTTAGTTGTGAATTAAAGTACGTTCTATATGCATCGTTGAACATGTTCGAAATTCACTTGCGATCGTAAACTCGCCTGTAACAGAAGAGACCGCAAGTACGACTTATGCGATTTGCTCGTGCAACGTCATGAACG
>JAGTTF010004175.1:0-17500 GCA_019095985.1 Streblospio benedicti | reverse complement strand
GTGGAAAACAAATGCCCCGATTTTCCACGTTTCCATGACGATTTTTCGTTAACTGTGTCTTAAACTCCACGCCATTTTGATTCTTGGGGTCCGGGTACGATTTTCACCGAACGGAGTTGTGAAACTATGAAATTGGGACAGTCGTTTTTTAGCGATCTGCCGGCACAAAACGGACCATTTAGCAATGTTTGTGTAAATACAGCTGGTCCTTTAAAGGTGATTTTAACATTGATGTACGTTTAGAAAAGTGAGTCTAACCTCCCGAAAACGGAATATCAAAACAAAGAAATTCGTGGTGTCAGGGTCCGAGAAAGTTGAATAGAGTTACTTTGTTTTGTGAACGATACCCCATTGTTACTGGGATTTTATGAAAGTTTGCTGTAAAGACTAGCGTACGACCAGTAATGCCGTCGCCCGTTGAGGGAAAATAATTTGTTACATTTGATAGCCTTTAAAACGTTTTATAATGTAGCCCCAATGTCCTACATACGATTTATGGAACAATAGAAGCATGTTGATGGCAAAGTTGAGCTGAAATGTGTATTTTTGAACGATAACCAACCCTGTCGCATGAAATTTATGAAACGACTAGCGTAATTTAATGAGTCGAAAACGCAAAGTAATTATGGGAACATTGAAAATTTTTTTTTAAAAAGCCCCATTTGAAGCCCCAATGATGGTGTAAAATTCCGGCAATACAGATTCACCACGGGCCTCATGCCAGGCAAGGTCGCAATTATATGGAGATGCTCGCAGGCTATAGAACCGAAGATAAGTTTTAAATGGAGCTCGTAGAATAAACAGGCAAAGAGAATTGCAAAGTGTGACAATGTTACTAAAGCTTAACTAAAGACAAGCAGGAACCTATGATATCGCCGTCAACACACGAGTTTAGCTTGTCACGGGCAGGTGCTTGTTTGTGTTACACTGATGCAAATTGTGTGTATGAGTCACAGGTACAGACCGCATATATACGTCCCGTGTGAGGGAGGCGGGGAGGTGGTGGTGGAGGTGCAGCTAATCTGGTGTTGGGGAAAGGGACAGAAAGGGGGAAGGAAGGATCGTTTAATCAAAATATGATTTTAAGACATTTTGATTTGTTTAAATTTTACCAATGTTTCTTCTTCTTCTATTATGTTATCAATTAGCTATTAAACTGAAGGTTCAATTTAAACTTTTATCATCATTACCATTAAGATGCTATGCATGAGTTATGAAACGAAAAACATTTTGATCGCTAAATATGGTTTCAGATTTATTCACAAAACCAATTATTTCTCTGGAACTGATCCTAGGGAATTTTAATATCTACGATCAGAGGCTTATGAAAATAATTGATTGTGAATAATACATATATCTAGCGATCAACATTGCTAAATTTACGGCCCGCTGAATGCATCTAGATGGTGATTATGATAAGTGGGAATGAGTGCGCACTGCTGATGGTTATCAACTACGGTGAGTTGACAGAGGTACTACTCGTCAACTGTACAGTGACAATCCCTGGCAATGCGACAATGTGGTTAGCGTATTCAATGCCATCATTTGAGTTATTTGCTATAATTCTATACGTTATGTTAGTAGCAGTCCGATCAGCCGTCCAGTGTGAGAAAACCACCCAGAGTCACGTGACATTAGCGTGTCAGACTGAGCAGTACAAACCGTGGGCGGCGGCGGAAATAGGTGGGAAATGGGAGACTGGCAGCCCTTATACCCCCCCCACACTGCCCCAAGCATCAACAAATGTAAATATCAACCAGTACAATACATTTTTCCTTCAGCTTCTCACTTCACAGTTGGTATTCTGTCCATGTCAATTAACAAGCCGCCGGCCTGTATAAAGAGTGGATGAGATTGATGGAATGCTGGCGGCAGAGTCTGGTCTCAAACCGGCTCCTCTACGTATAGCGAAAACATTGAGCAGGTTGCATCACCGTCCATAGTATAATATGACTTTTTATGTCCTGTGAACAAAAAAACTTACGTTAAAACTCCATTAATTTCATAAACTTTTATTAATGCCTAAGCTTGTCCAATGTGCAGTCACCAACATAAATCATAAACAGGGCAGATTACCACATAACAATACAATAAAAATCTGTTACATCGAACAAACTGACGTATTCATGCACAAACTCATGTGCGTGAATGCACAACAACTAAATAGTTCTATTATATCGTGTTAACTACAGAAAAGGCCTGTAACCAGAGTGGGCCTTCACTTGTTACATTCATGATTAAAAAGATTGCAAAGACAATACATCACCACATCTTATAAGTACATCTTAATTGGTAATAATGAGCCATGCAAACATTTGAATTGACGTTCAGCATGGCAGTGTTTGCTTACACGTACACTCCGCTATTCTGGCTGCACGTACAGGCCGGTTTCAGACCGTGGAGGCAGGTGCGAGTTCCCGGAAACCGGCGGCAGATCGGTGACTCGCACGTCGACCGTCCGCCTCTTTACACGTGTTTGGCTTGTTTACATAATAATCCCCTGGCCAAAGTTCATGAATTCATAGTAGAATAAAGAAATGGCACTGAACTAGTATTTGGCATTCATATAATTTTCCCTACACATTCTGAATATACACAGAGAGCAAGGCATTTGTTAATAGAACAATGGCAAAGCTCTTTGTGTGTCCTCACCTGTTAGTCTCAACCAGTCATGGCGCAGACGAAAAATTGATTAGTCTCTGTTGACGCTTGTCTGAAAAATACCCACAGTTTATGGACATGGAAACGTGCGTATGGAGACAACAGGCTGAAATCTGACGCGGTAATGGAAGCTGTGATCAAAACGGGCAGTGAAATAACGTGCCGTAATAAGTGATGGGCAGTGAGATGCTGCATCCAGAGCGGGTTACTGTTTTGTTTTTAACTGTGAACCTCATGATCAATTAACGGGAGTTTTTGCTCAAGGGCGAGAATAAACGAGAACTTCACGGAGGCATCGCGATAAATCAGAGAAAAAAAACGCAACCTCCTGATGTAAACAACAGATGCCAGGTACATGGAGAAGTGTCTGTGCGGGTGGAACCTGTGTGTGTGTGTGTGTGTGTGTGTGTGTGTGTGTGTGTGTGTGTGTGTGCCGTGAACACCTGTGTCGTTACGATCTCTATGTGTTTATGGTGTGTGCAGAGACAGTCTTGCACTGATGAGACCACTGCTGACATAAAGCATCGACCATTTGATCTCAAGCAAAAAAAACGTGCAAGGCTGAAAATTGGTGAAAAAAAAAATTAAGGCCTAGAAAAAAAAATTGTCAATTACGTTTGTCGCACTTTGAACACTTAAAAAATAACCGTCAGTAATCTAAGATAAACTAGATGTCAAATTTTGCAGCCTGAAACTATGTGCCCTGAGCATTAAATAAATTCTCACCATGGTGTAATGATATACCTAGCGCATGAAGGAGTACTTGTGGTGGGTTGCTCACATTTATGCACAAAGCATGGGCAACAACGGGCAGTGCGGACATTTTCTCTGTACGGATTCTTCAAGGCGGAGGTGCCTACTGATTTTTTCTGATGCAGTGTGCGTGAGAACTATACATCTATGGGCACAACCAGCAGTACTGACATATACGTTATGTTCTCTGCATACGGAACTCTACAATCCCCACGATTGTTTGGCCGTAGAGAGGCAGTGAAGAAGCAACACAGTCGCTTGTGTCCTCGGCTTAAAAGAGAAAAAAAGCAAAAAAAGAGAAAAAACAGTGATACATAGAGTTTCCCTTCTGAAATGGCATTATCTTCCGTTGTATCTATCTTGTTGCCATGGTGGGTGATATGACACATAGCGATTTAGATGAATGCAACGGTACTTTAAATAAAATCACTTGAATCCCTTGATAGTTTTTATAATTTACTGATTTTAACTGGCAATGATTGGTAGCAGTTTTCTAAAGTCTATTTTATTCCATCAAAAATAGTCTCAGTTTTAAGGAAACGACAATTCCTGGTTGACTGCAGAGGTTTAACCGTGCGTAACCATGCCGAGACAGGCAAAAACATGACATTAACTGGCCTTGGTGACCTGGCGTGAAGTATGAGCCCGGCAGCCGTGAAATGAGTATCTGTATTGTTGACATGGGTGTCTTTATCACTGCCATTTACTAAATGATGATCGTTATAGAGATAAAAAGCTGAAATCTAAAATCACTGGACACACTCGAAGTCACACAGGATGGAAATGACCCGTGTGGTCATCACGAGCATCACTGGAGCATAAAGAAATAGCTTAAAACAGGTTACAGCGTATGGACCTGAGTGACACCCATTGGTATATAGCCGTGATGCAACACTCTTAATATTTGTGGAAGAAAATCCAACCAATCACAAGCCTCACTGCCGAATGTTCAGCAACGTCTAACGTACGGTCTTACGTTACCATCTAAGAAAAAACAAGTATTGCTTTTGCTTTTGACATAAGTCTAACACTTTGATATTTCTCCAGTCAAAAGCCACAACTGAACTCACGGTTTGATTTACGAACTTGGCTGGGCTTGTAAACCGTGTGAATGATACGGCAGTGAGACCAGCGACGAATGACACCAAAAGGGTTTATAGATAGTTAAAAAAAAGGTTAAGAAGCAGCCATTTCGACCTGGGTCAATCGGGCTACATACGCAGATGAATACGACCACTACGTATGTATGTGCCGTGCCTTTTTACATTGGAAATGCAGGAATACAATTCATTCTTAAAAATGCATCAGCCCGACTTTGCAATGCTATAAACCACAATGTAGTCGGCGCTAATAGAAAGAGACAGAAACATTTGTGTCTACCAGAAAACTGGCTAAAAGAAAACGTCTGATTTCATATTCGCGTTTCCGTCACCGATTGTTGTCGGTTTCTCGTAAATGTCCGCATCATAAACACAGTCAGCACGTTACATGACAGCAGCAGGCAGGGCTGTAAATGGAAGTGTAAATGTAAATGTGGTGTTTTAAAGGGTTGTGGGATCGATTTTCGGTGTGCCTCACATGGGACTTGACAAAACTCATTCCAGGTCTTGCACACTCCTCCGTTACACACGTTAATTGATCATTTTGAAAAATGCTTGAGCATTGTCGGCAGCATTTGAATCAGCTGCCGATGCTAATATGAGAACTGATCAAATGATGATCTTTAAGTGTGCCAATGACCTGTACCTATTAAACTGTAACGTCATGAAAGTAAGACTTGGATCGGGGACATAAACCACTAGATTTACATTTACATACAACAGTCACCTGCCTGGCTCGAAGCTAGAAAAGAACCACGTGCATTTCCATGAATAATGTTTTATCACCGGGGCTCTAAATTTCCAATTTTTATTTTTTATAGACATAGCAATGAAGCAAATTTGATTTGCTATAAAATTAAACATTACATGCTCACAACACCCTGTTTGTGGTTACGGTCGTTACCGATCTGTGACAGCGAGGCGAGGCATTTCCATTTGTGACATGGAGTGAGCTGCTTGTACCAGAATCCACAGACGTGTACGAAACCGGGTGAGTTGTGAACATGATTTTGTATCAGGTGATGTTTTATCAGGTGAGTTCTTGTGGCGTATCACGGTAAGTCAAACATTGGATATACCCAAATATGCACATTAATTGAAAAGAACTTGCTCTGTACTAACATTACTGTTATTGTGTCAGATTTACAAAATGTATACGGTCTTTACTGATACAACTTATTTCTTCAGGACAATGCTGGAGCATGATAACAAATAAAAATGCACTCAAAGCCATGATGACTACTTGTATGTATACATGTGTATCTTCCTTCCCGTCTATCTACCAGTGTCCGAGATTCCCATTGAAGATGTGCCATAATCGCTTCGCTCCATGGATCTAATGAACGTTTATCAACTTCTAATCTCCATTAGCTGCTGTACTTTTCGTAACAGTGGACTGCCTGGCAAGTGTGTTTTTGTGGACTGGCAACAACAGGTCACCCATACTGGGCCTAGTCTAATTTCATGGACTGTACTGATAACCTCCGGAACCACCTGTCAACACTCTGTCAGCGCCCATGAGATTAGGAACCCCATTTTCTGTGGCTCGGTGATGTTTGTGATAACATTGACTCACATTTTGCGGGTTCTCTGTTTGCATTTCATTAAATGCTTCCTTTTTACATCGCGCACGAAACACGAGTCCAATCTTTGAGCTGTCATTGCTTTTGCGGTCCCATTTTTTGTAACAGCTTAATGTTGTAAAGATGGCCACTCGAGGGACCTGGAAATGTTTGCGCACGATTTAATTCGCGATTTTCGTGGGTAGGTGCAAAAACGCAACTTTAACAGTCAGCAAGTATTAATGGGCTGTGTAAAGTAGGTTCAGGATGGACCACAATCGCTAAATGAAATAGTCACAAAATAAGTTATAGATGAAAATCGAAAAATTTAATGACCACGAAATATTCTAGTTTTACAGTACATAGGACCTGCACAATATGCAGTATCATACGTCAAAATCGTTACGTTATACGTAAGAGCTGCATGCCGAACACGGTCGCCGCATTCAATCATTATTAGGGAGGTGATTGGGATAAAAATAAAAAAGAGGAAGCAGGAAGGGCTAGGAAGGGGGAAAGACGGCGTAGTGCATTTATCAATTCCGGTGTAAATCGGATCAAAGGACAGAAAGCGTGGGCTGAATAATAAAGATTGTCAAGGTTGTGGTGATGAAAACTCATCAGTATTCGTGTTTTTCAATATCGTTACGTCATAAAAAAAGTCTCACTATGGCTGGGTGTATTTTTCACATTTTTTATATATATTTATGTCATATCTTCTCATGTATTGGTATATTGTGTGTCAGTTTCCTCAAATATATATCTACTAGCTGTCCGTTTTTGTTCAGATGAGATCCGCTCATAAATTCTCATGCCCCAGTTGTACATCCCTCAAACCAGTACAGGTCTGTAACAGATTAAATACATCTCCATCACTGTCCTCCCATCATCATATGTGCCACTTACACAGTAAATGTACAAAATATGGCAATGATCCTCTAATATCCCTCCCCGCTATGCTACCCATGCATAGAGAGTGGGCAGTTTAAATGTCCCCACTGTTGGTACCCTTCCTTCCACCCCCTCTCTTCTCTCCCCAACCCTCTCTACCTCATCCCCCATCATAGAACAATTAATGCATTCTTCTTGCTACTGCTCTGGTTGAAACGGAAGAGATCTGGAACATACTAAATGCTCCTCCTTCCCATTCTTTCCCCTGTCCCACATCCCTCACACCAGCTCCCCGTCACTTCACAAGTCTTGGAAAGATTAAATACACCTCCATTTTCCCACACTCATATGTGACAGCCATTACATGTATGTGTCAATGCTTGATCCATTTAACATCCCTCCCTCCAGCTACTCCCTACCCGTGCTAAACACGTGCAGACCATTAAATGTCAATCACCCCTTTCTGCTGCTGCTCGGGTTGAAATTGATGAGATCTGGAACAGATTAAATGCTCCTTGACTCACCACCAACCCCAACCCATATGGACACCAGCCATGCCCCCCCCCACCGCCATATGGACCACCCCTTTCTGCCAACCCCTCCTCAAAACAGGTCGAGCAGATAAAAATGCACCTCCATCACCATCACCACCCTTCCCAGCTCCCTCGCTGTATGACTGTACATGGTGCAACGTACGTTTGACATAACTGTGCCTTGTGACGTGCAACGTACGTTTGACATATACAAACGTTTAACGTATTACGTACCTTTAACAAACATAAGCAAACTTTATAGAAATTCTTTTTTCTTGTTTTTATCATTAAAACCAATTTATTTGGTTTGAAATGTGATATTATAACGACCACCAAGATGTCGTGATTTTACATACATAGTTTGAAGTGTGTACGTCTTGTGGTTAAAAAGCCTTTTGTGACGCAAAAAACCGCCTCTTCCTTTATATATATATAGATTGGGGGTGCAATGTTCTAGCCCAGACCCCCCCCCCCCCGGTTTCCACTACCAATCCCCGTCTAGCCCCCATCGTCCAAGACCATAACTGCACGCGTCGGCCTCTGCTCACTATGGTCTATTTCAAATGCACAGATGGATCATTATGAGTGTGCTGATTTAGTTGTATGCGCGAGTGAAGCTAAATCCATGACACCGGGTATAGTTAGTATGGAGATTGTGTGGCAGTTGTGTGGCATGCAGTATCCTATCACAAGGCCTTTAAATGATCTGACATGAAGGCCTATTCTGAAAGCTTCTGTATGACGTAAATCTTGCTAATTGTTTTGCAAACGTAACGTCTTCAACTAAACGCACTTGGCTTCTATTTTTAGAACAGCAATCAATTTTCAGCGTAGCTGGATAGCTGCTGTATTTGGGTATTTTGCATGTGGTACTATTTATTTGTAATGGAGAAGCTTTGATCAAGATCACATACTTAATGGCTTGGCTAATCCTTACCTGGTAAATCACCCATGGGTGCTGCTGCTTCTGCAGCTGCTGAATACTCTGGTTTTAAAGGCTATAACAGGGCAGGATGTTTGCCTCTGTATGTTTAATATCAGTGGTATTCCTATGGTTTTGTAAGAGACCTTAGATCTATTAGAGCTAGAGGCTGTCACATTTGCACTTGCTCTTCTTCTTGCAGTTATTATTTGGTTTTCATGAGCGTTTTTTGTAATAATAGAGGAAACAACTATTAGATATAAGGTCTTTTGAAATAGGCATGACACAGGCGATAGTAAAGAGACAAACGATTTGTGGTCTAATACTTTATTGGTGTAGAGAAATGTGCACTCATTTCACAGACACTAAATTGTCTGTGAAATTGTAACGTTACAAAAATACAACACAACTGAAAGTCCCATTGGCCTGATGCAGCAGGTGTTACTGGACTGGCTGTCTCCTCTTTGTAAAAACCCTGGCACTTTGTTCGACTAATATTACTATAACATAATACTACAATGAGAAGCCGCTCCACAAATGTCTCCTGGTGACGCCTGCAGACCACGTTGTGTACATGGCATGAGCATCACAGAATCATTTTGACCATTTGGCTGAAAGTCATATGAAGCAGAGAACCAAGTCATACAGTCAGTCCTGGAGAAGCAATCATCTTTTGACGTTTTTATTCATGTGATGGCATTGTTTCTTCATGATTTTAATTTTATTTAGAAGCATAATCACTTTTGGCCCTACCCGACTGCGCACCCCAAAAATGTAACCAAAAATAAATAAAAAGAAAAAAGAAAAACAAGAACCAAATATCATGTTCAAATTGTTGATATTCCTGAAGTCCTTACAGCAATGGCCCAGCACCAGTGAGTCTCTGTGAACATATATTATTTATATTATGCAGAGTCATAATCTTCACTGTGCACTCGATCAGAGTGAAAACCTCATGTCTTTTTCCAATACATCCACGGGTTTTTTCCCGAGACACTGGATTTCCTGCGGTCCATGGGCGCTGGTGGATCGCTACTCGACCTGATTCTGCTGGATGCAGCCACAATACTGCTGCTTCTTCTGCTCGTGAGAGCAGTGTCCCAACCACCCACAATGCTGCTGCTTCGTCTACTTGTGGTGGCAGGGGTGATCCGGTCATCAGACTCCACAACAAGTATATTGTTAATCGCTTCAGGCCTTGCGAAACTGTACCGGCGGGGCGCGTCGGGCGTGTTAGGATCGTAGAGACTGTATCGCCTCGGCGGGTCGGCGGTCATCATGTCGTCGCGGTCGTCTCTGATGTCCTTTGGCTCAATGAGACGCTGGTACTTACCCACCGATGGCTCGCTGGTGGTTGGGGACACCTTCGTCACCTTGCTGCCAAACTTTCGGGACAGCCAGGAAGTGCTTTTCTCCGGTGCTGCCTTCGTTACACTGGGCACTTGGCGAGGCTCTGGCACATTCGCTCCGTGAGTCACATTGACTTTTCTGCTTTCATTTGAGACTGGGGGTTTCGGAGGTCCACTTGTTGAAGGGGCTATGATGGGCTTTTTCTTTTCGGTGGAGACTGGGGGTTTCGGAGGTCCACTTGTAGAAGGGGTTATGATGGGTTTTTTCTTTTCGAGGGAGACTGGGGGTTTCGGAGGTCCACTTGTTGAAGGGGCTATGACAGGTTTTTTCTTTTCAGAGGAGACTGTGGGTTTCGGAGGTTCAGGTACACTTTTTTTCGGTATAAAACTGGCTCTGCTCTGTGCAATGGGGCCTGGAGTGTTTGGAGCTATATTTGATCTAGGTGCAATAGTGGCCCTTCTTTTTGTATCGGCAACTTTCGGATTCGCTGGTGTGTTTGTGACAGGTAAACTGGCCCTTCGTTTATCATCGTAAGCTTCTTGATCCTCGGGGACAAGAGCAAGTAGATTAGGCAGGGCGTCGAGCACCTTGTTGAGTTGTGTCTGGTAAGCGTGCTGCGCTTCTTCGTTTTCAAACCGGGGCCTGTTGACCACGCTCTCTTTTCTTTTCGATTCTTGTTCGGTCTTACTTTTTTTTGTCTTTGTTTTATTCTTGATGGATTTTCTAATCGCCAAGGCGACAACAACGATGAGGATGACGAGCAGCCCGCCGACGCCGATCAGGATGTAGCTCGTGATCTCCTCCTTTCTCTCCTCGCCCTCCAGGTCCACGGAGGTCTCCACACGGGGTGGCGTGTACGGAAAGTCGGTGGACATGGCCAGCAGTAAGCTTCCTTTGTAGAATCTCATCCGGAAGTGATGCGTCACCCTCCGCTCGATTTTCACCGCGAGGAAGGTGGCAAACTGCTTCAAAACCTGTACATGGCAGATCTTATTAGCACAGTAGGTGACTTCAATGCGATCGTAGTCGGCGAGTATATATCGCCATGTCATGTTCACTACTCGAGTCTTCTCCTTGAACCCAAACTCGACGATGGTAGGAGGGATTGGACGCTCACCAACGCAAATCCATCTGCCAATCGCATCATGGCAACTATGTTGGGCATTGTAGTCAGAATTGTTTTGGCATGGATTGCTTGCGCATTCGTTGTAATCTGTCTCACACCAGACGCCTGTAAAGCCAGAAGGACACGCAAAGCCATACACTATTACTTCGTAGATCTCCAGGGAATACGAAGCCTTGATAACCACGACCCTTACTTTCGATTCAGATGTATTCATGCAAGCTGCAGACACCGACCCTCTCTCTTCATCTGGCTCTGCCAAATCTAGGATCCTGTCACATGGAACCAGCTTCGCTAGTGGTCCTTCCTCACAATCTGGCTCCTCTTCTTGAAACCACACACTAATGTCATCGGAGACTGAATCTCCCATAAAAATAGAACTAGAAGAATTAGATGGTTGTCGTAGGAGAATGTTGACTACTAGATTAATATAGCTCGTGGTCGGGGAAAGGTCTACCATCCACCAGGTCTCCTCACTCCCCCCTGCAATAGAGTACGTTTTTAAATCAAAATCGTTGGCAGCTCTAGCGCCGTGGGAGCTTTCCATATCCTTGTCCCCACCTAAATGGCATTGCGTGACATCTCCACCACCGTTATACGCTAGGTTGGTAAATTCACAAGGATCTGTCCACGCAACCCATTTTAAGTCATCATCACACTTTATTTCAATAGTCCGTGAGTTGCGTCCTTTCGCCTTGGAGCCTTCCCAACACTGGACGGCAACAGTATCTGCCGGCAGTCTGCTTTCTACGTTCAAAAAGGCCTTACTGCTTGTGATCTTTTCGTACATTTGGTGATTCACTTTTGATAGATATTGCTCAAAGTATGTGGCGTTTCGATACATGGAATCACGTACCAGTAAAAAGTGTTGAAATTCAAAGTGGGCAGTTTTTAGAAATTCCGGTGGATCATTACAATAGATGGATTCTTGCTCTTTGACCATTTGGCTGAAAGTCATATGAAGCAGAGACAGCAATACAGTCAGTCCTGGAGAAGCAATCATCTTTTGACTTTTTTATCCATGTGATTATGTAAACACCAACAGTACTCTTGTATTGTACTACTTATACTATACTTACGCTTCTACGTAATAATTTATTTTTCTGACTAGCTACGTCGGCTTGGTAAATCAATATCTTTAGTACGTGACATTGATTTTCAAATTTAATGCGTGCAAACAGAAGTTGTTTTCCCCGCGAGGGAGAGTTATGATATATTAATTTTGAAATGAATTATTCTCTCTTTTCAAACTTACTGATTAAAACGTTATTTGTTTACCCATGGATGTGATCATATTCTACGTGTGTATGGCTGAACAGCAAATGATCATCATGACTTTCTACAGCTCATTTACGAGGGAGGTATACACAATTTAGTGAGGGTTTAGATTTTGGTTTTTAATTCATTGAAATTTGAGATTTGAGGTTTCAATTCATTGAGATCAATTGATTGAGATTTGAGAAAAGAACTTTTTGCATTGATATTTGTAACATTAATTCATTGAGATTTTCAGATCAAGGGGGGCCAGACATATAAGTATTGTAGACGTTCAGTACCTCCTCATGAAGCGGTGTGTATTTTTATCTTTATTTTTATCTAGTATATCGGTTTATCTTGTTTGATATTATGCTTATGCTTAGTGAATTCTGTGCCCTTCAAATCATACTTTTAATGACACCAAAATCAACTTTCTATCGCCATTAATCAAGTAACTGTGGATATATTTGAAGATGTATGCATTAAGAGAAAAGACGTACACGGGGTTTTAATTATTCTATTTTGTTGATGAATTATCAATGGTTTTGTTTTGATTTTCAAGGAATTTCAGGAAATCTGTGTTTATTAACGGCAAAATGCATGTAATCTGACCTATTGAGTAGATAAAAAAAGTTTTACACGCGTGTAACAAGACTAGTTTTATAGTAAGTCATCCAGTGTACAGGAATTGGAGCATTCCGGTACGACTTAATTTGTTTACTCACGCTGTTTTGTTATAGGATAGCGTTTTCGATGATTGCGATTTTTCTATCATTTATACCGTACACAAGAAAACATAGTAATATTTGCACCATTTGCTTCATAACAAAGTGTTGCATTACCCTGTATATTTCAAACCATATTATATCATTAGATACGATTATTAGCTACACAACAAGGTGTAATTCATAAAAGTTGAAGCAATAATAAGACAAAATCGAAAATTAGTAAAACGTCTAAAATCACCTTGCTTGTATGCTTAAAGGCCTTTATCTCGACAGTTGACAATTTTACAGCGCTCCAAGAAACATCCAGCAGCTACCCAAGCACACTGGAAAAAATGGAAACTTTCTCGACCATGCAATTAAGTGGCAGTTCAGTGCACGGATTATGATAATTCCACGTACGTCAATCATAATTTACAAGCCACGTCTCTTGAGAATCAATCGAGAACAAATTGAGGTTTATCAATAAAACCCATGATTAGAAAGCAGCCAGCAGTCGCTTTCTCCTCTCCCTTATCACCACCACTCACGTCCAGAGCCGTGACCAGCCAGGTGTTTATGATACGACACCCAATGTAGGTCAAAGTGGGGCTCATGGCCAGGGCTGTGAAATATTCGGGAACCCTTGTAAAGGCATTGGAAGGACGTGGAATCGAACTCACGGCCTTCTGCACACACAAGACTAGTCATATATGTACGGGCAGAGCTATGCTCCCCACACACCTTGGCTAGTGTTAATACTTGGCCACATTCACTCTGCCATGCCTGTGTGGCAGACATCGTATGGGCCTCGTGTGTTTCCGTTTATTTTATTGACTGTTTCAATATTTGTATCATCATGCGCATATGCAATACATAACATGCCCATATGATACATTTGGAACGCCCTGTAGTCAACAGTGTCGACGTCGAATGTTCACGGGATTTAATGTAAGCCACTTGTGCTTGAGGTCTAAGATGGGGTCTCAATAAAAGGAAATGTCGTTTGTACGTTTTAAAAAAAAATCTATATAGTTTAAGGTTGATATTTCAAAAAAAAAAAAAGAACTACCTACCGAGTGCATGCATGAGCGGTTCTTTTCAAGTTTCGTGCCAGGCAGGTGTGTTGCCTGTTCTATTTCTGTCTTGCCTGCCTTTAGCCTTTGTCCCTGAGCATTTACTCACCATCAGGCATTTGCATGACTCGATAGAACCGTCCCCTGGGCCACTTCTTGCTGGATTCTCGCATTATTATGGCGTAGGCTGCAGACGTTTTACGTTATAATAGCTGTACGTTTTACGTGCGTCACGCTGCAGACGTCTGCCAGGGATGTGGAAACATCAGATGTGTGACATAATGGAAGAAAAACTAAACAGTGTTTCACGATATTTATTCAAATAGTACGTATATGTGCCACAAAATGATATTTATTATATATCAGGAGTGTAAATCATAATATTATTTAATGTGTGAAATCTGCTGCGTATCTTTTTAAAGCCACCACTTTTAAATAGATAATAGTGTTTTAGTGCATGCCATGAAATATTAGACCCACTAAAAAGTTGAATATCTAAAACTTTACCGAAATCCCCTCCCCCTAAGTGGAACATTGTTCCACTTTTGCGGAGCGTGACAAACTGTACATCATCCCTAAGTGACTGTTGGCGAGACATGAGGATGGAGAAGCTCAAACTACAGGCACAATGAGAGTACTAGCTGTATTCTGATTTCTCACGACTGACGTCTCATTTAACATGGGCGATATAGGCGGTCTTTCACGTGCACCGTGTGAGTTACGTCTAACGAATATCATTCGGCTGACATTTGTTGCTTCACGTGTTTTGGAGAGTATTTGCCGGCCTCTTATTGTGGGGTATTCATATTGCTCTACATACCTTAATACGCTGTTTAGATGAAAGAAACTTTCAGAATGCACAGAACACATCATAATGCTTCTCTACACGTATTCTTGTTTGGCCACTGAGTATAACCTTTAAGAAGACCGAGGCAGCTCATGCTTGTGATTTTTCAATATTCGGCATAAGCAATTGCATGTTACTCTCAACCTACTTGTAGTGTGATGGTTTTATGGTGCGGCTTATGGTGTTTTGAATACAGGTTAAAGACATTGTGCCACCATGTGGATGGTATTTTAAGCACCTCGTATTGTGTTGAGAATAGCAATACATTGTTTTGGAAACATTGGGTGATAAATAAAGAACGTGAGCCCCCTACAACAGTTTTTCCACTACCGCAGTGTCACATTTGAAACAGACGCTCTGACAAATGTTCGTACATGAAGCTATTCTCAAGGAGACCCCCGCGTCATACGTCACGTGAGGTGATAGCATTGACACGTGACCGTATAAATGCACGGGAAAGTGGCCGTTTTACGTGATATTCTGTACTTGAAGTTGCTATATTTTCTTAGTTATAAATCAAAACACACTTCATAGCTATAATTGTATAACCTACTGGACATTTTTGGAGCAGAGGCTGCTAATAAGAATATCCTGTTACTGATGTTACTACAGCGTCAGCAGGGCACACGTGCATTTGTTATCACCGAAACGGAAATGAGGGTTTTGCTCTACGTATGTCAAACGTTATTTGGAATAACAGTATCATTGATGTAATTTAAAGCCCGAACTTTCCACCACTGTTCACCCTGGTGAGCAAAGTGCTAATCACCCACACTGCCGTTCAGCAATGTGCGTTCACTTCGCGAAGAATGGAATTTGCGTCCACCGCTCAAACATCGCCCATTGACACCTTACAATCCCGGTTCCATCACTGCCAGGCAACTCCCCCATAAACCACCACAGCACTATAGCAATGTGCGCGTGGTGCATTCTCAAGAGCCCTAATTGTGGCATAAACCACCTCACCTCCACTCCAATCTAAAGCAGAACTTCCACCGAGACTACCTCTATAATGAGACCACCTCTGTAATATAACCCATTGTCCAAGCTACCAAAATGAACCTCGACATAAAGACCACATCTCTATTGAGACCACCTCTCACTGGTCCCAACGATGGTCCAAATAGAGAGGTTCTACTGTACTAGCACAGTTCGTCTGTTAACGTGGTCCTTCTGTAATATATTAATACAAATCATATAATACTAGCTGATACCCGTGGGGATGGAAAATCAATGTTGGAAATCTCTGTCCCTGGTTTTGTAGCTTCTACAATGACAAGTCCAGAAAAAGACCAATGGTTTCTGTAGTCTACTTGGATTGGGCTGACAATCACATGGCTCCAAGTTGAAGCTCGTCAGCTATATCTCAACCAATTCATATGTGACTTCCACTGGCATCTGCTATACAGACTCTAAAGGAAGATGAAACAGTGCCCATGGTAACGGGGAACATAATGCCTCTCCAGACTTACACATGCACTGCACTACTAAGCCTGCCCAAGGACTGGCGGCAAGTGGTTTTTATATAGGGGTGGTCTCTTTATGGAGGCTTGCAATGGTCTTTTTATGACGACGTGGGACTGTAATAGATCATCTTAGTGTAGGTGTCTTTATAGAGGTGGTCTTCGTTTACTGCATACATCGCCCACGTGGCCGTACTCTTAGGTGCGGTTCCGGAGTCGCAGATTAATGTTTGAACCCGTGTAACGCATCGGGTATCTGCATGGCTTCAAATGGCTCCAATATGACCTACTTTGTCTGCTATTTTTGTTATAACATTGCAAATAGACAGCCAAGAAAACCATTTTGATCATGAAAACCAAACTGCCCAATAGCACCTGTCGTCCAGGGCGTCCAGCGTGTTACAAACAACGCTATCACAAGTGTGTTTATGTGTTACCATTGCAACGGTCTATAGCATGTGTTCATGAAACGGACTATATTGGTGTGGAGTGCGGCGGAAAGGCCTCTATCATTGCCTAGAACGCTCATCTTTCGACTTTCCTCGTATCCAAGAGAATCACCATTTTTTTATCCTTGTGTATAGCCCCGAGACATAAACATTTTCTTCGTTTTGACGCGTATAACACAGTTATGTGTGCTGCACTTTAAACGAGTGTGCTGCCTATCAAAACTCACACAAATTTGATTCTCAATGGGCGTATGCTGGCGACATTTAGTAAACATGAATCATGCCAAGGTCAAACAAAGTGGGCGCAAATGTTCAGACACAGCATAACTATTTGCAACGAACTTTAGCCCAACGACATATTCATCAAAACAATTAGAAAATGTTCAAAATTTCCAAAATGTTACGATTTAACGTGTTATAGGGCTCGATTCTGACCACCTAATCCAATGGTCCCATGGGCCTCGTGTGTTTCTGTAGATTCTATAGAATGGTCCAATATTTGTATCATCATGCGCATATGGAATACATAACGTGCCCATATAATACATTTTGAACGTGCTGTAGTCAACAGTGTCGACGCCGTAGACGGGATAAAGCCATTTGGTAAACAGCAGCACTGTCACGGTACAAGTTTGCGTTATGGACGGGGATTTGCGATAGCTCACTCAATGGTGAAGGGGGTAAGCCCAGGAAATCAGCAAATATGACATTGCATTATCCCCTTTCAAACCGATTGTGAATGATAAAATAATAATATGCAATTGATGTGACACCAAGAAATAAGTAATCCAACAATTGTAAGTTTGTAA
>JAGTTF010004165.1:11198-30663 GCA_019095985.1 Streblospio benedicti | reverse complement strand
GCCCCCCTTCCCCCCGGCCCAACCCCCAGCCTTCCCCCCCCCCAAAAGGGGGGATTAAAAACCCAAAAAAGCCCGCCGGTAGTTTTGGGATGTTTTTCCCTGGCTACGACCTCGACTTTCCAACAGGGCCCCCACAGGGGGGCCCCTTTGCCGTTGGAACCCCAGGGCCGTTTGGGGTTGCCCTGTTTTTGCATGTACTCTTTAGATCCCGGGTCACGGCACCACTCCATGAAGAAAAAGTGACAATATACGCTATTGTCGGCCTTGTCCGATCACCGCCTACTTGACTGCGTCGGCCCCGGGTGACGTTCGCGGGCAGAGCCCACTTCCAGCCCCAGGGAGGTCTTGCGGTTCTCTAGCTGACTCCTCATTGTGTACTAGCTCTCCACGTGCGCCCCGGCCTAGGTTCTGGCTACCTACTGCCAAGACGGTGTTCACCCCTGGGTTTCACGAGAGGCCTCCACTGAAGGACTTCTCAAGACCAGTGCTGACACGCTTGTGCTTCAGGCGTCCCCTACACACAACCACGCGGGTAGACCACGAGAGGGAAGGAAGGCCACCGGCCAAACCCTACTTGCTTGAGAGACAGTGAATGAGGGCCTATTCGAGGAATAGGTCGACAACCCTACTTTGCTGCCCATCCAGCGTCTAAGAGAGAACTGCCGATATTCGGCTCAGAATCAGTACAAGAGAGTACTGTTCCCTAATCCTACAGTGGCCATAATAAATACAACAACAAGAGCCTATCAAGGTGTGTGTAGCCAAGGAGAACTAACCTAGTCCAATGCAACTTATAGAAAGGGGCTTTTGATATTCTGCGACCATGCTACAATGAGTCGCGCACTGGAGGCCTGCTTTACGAGTTTTGCTACAACAGTTCAAAAATTTGGCAGTTAACTCCAGACACAAGCTCTAATCCCCTAGTAGTGGCGGCCAGAGCAATATTTCAGTTAAGCCGACACAAGCTCTAATCCCTCAGAGTAGTGGCAGCGGCCAGAGCAATTATTTCACACAACACAAATCAAACCAGTGATGGAAGCCAGCCTGTTCGCATGACTGCACACAGAAATCTAAACAGTACAAGTACAAATCAAAAACATTGAAAGTATACGTCGGCCACTGTTAGATAATAAGAGATCTAGAATTTATCATATACCCAACAACAATGGAGGCCACACAACAATCTTTGATAAAGGCCAAGACAACTGAGACCTCTACTTGGAAATCCACAGGAATGGGGCCATGTTTTATATAGAAAACATAAGTGTAGATGATGAGAATGATAAAGCTATCGAAATAGTATAAAAAGAATATTGTAGAAATAAGTGCATAAGAGTTATGTCATACAAAATTATAAGGAACAAATTTTGCTTTGACACGGTCGGATGCAAAGTGACAATTCCTGAATCTCAAGAATACCTTTGTGCTGGATCGCTTGAGCTGGCCACAAAATATTAAGTGCAGACGTTGAAGACAAAAATGAGAATACTTTTAGAGAGAAGGAAAGTTTCAGGTGGAGTAGTGCTTTTGAATTATCATGAGAATGAGTGAAAATAGAAATAGTAGATTGTATGAAGACCAAAATGACAACGAGTATAGAAATGACAGATATTATGAAAGATAAAAAGTTATAGACTATTAATGTCAAAATGTCCAAATATTAATTCATGTATCAAAATGTCACATCTATTATTAATAATAATAATGAGCTTACTAACCTTATCTGCTTGGAATATGAGACGTTAGGCTCTGCTGGTCCTTATTTACATGAACTGGCGGACGTACATAGATCAGATATTATATGTATCAGTGAACACGCTTTGTACCCATGCGAATTGAACGAGCTTTGTCCTCAATTTGATGTGCATGCAAAAAAGTAGTGAGGACCTGTCAAACGAGGTTCAAAACAAACAGTCTGGTCATTGTGGCACAGGTATTCTCTGGCGTAAAGAATTGTCTAATAGGATAAGAGTTGTGGACTGTGAGAGCGACAGATTGTGTGTCATTGAAATCGCAGGAATTTGCAAAATCGACAGAAGTGTATTTATAATATCTACTTACCTTCCTCAGCAACAATGTAAGATAACTTCTACACAAAACACTTGGCAATTTTATCAGATCTTGTTGAAAATGTAAGCTGACTGGAGAAGTCATCATAATTGGAGATATGAGCAGTCACTTTGGTCCAGAAATAGGAACTGTTTCATGGTAAACTACAAAAAATGCAAAATTGCTGTACAAACTAGTTAATGACCGTGAACTCAAGATTTTAGACAAAGATCATGATAGATGTTCAGGCCCTTGCTATGCGTTTAATGTTGATGGCTTTGGGAAATCTTATGGCAGACCACTGCATTGTCACAGGATTAATGGATCTTAAAATTCATAGTTGTTGTGTTATTGAAGACTCACCAACGAACACATTATCTGACTGTTATGATGGCTCCATCATGACACTATTTGGTTAGCATGATATCTCGCAGAGTATAATAATGTACCATTGTAATAAGACTCGCGAATACACGTTTGTAGCCCCAATCATGTATTGTAAGAACCAAGGTCTGATTTGTGTACAACATAGAACCAGTTGACACCAGTTCTGTCTATTGTTCTGCTACCAATATAAGCCATGCATTATTGACTGTCGCAGTATTATGCACTTGCACCTATAGACTATGTAATTAATACATAACAGTAATTGCACAATAAACTACGCACAAATTGTATATACGTTAAGTTGACCTCTTTAAATACGGATACACAACATAACATGGTGGCAGCTTGAAAGAACTCAGGACCTCCACAAACTGTGAGTACGAATTTGGCAATTTAGATTCTGTGTTTGTGAACTTATACCAATGGCCTTTGCTACCTGAAATCGATGTCAAATTTGGGGAAACGTTTGGCAGTAGAAACATAATATTCTAAAACGAGACTTTTTTTGCGTGTTATCAAAATTATTGTCAATATTAATAAATGTGTTGTGTGTAGTATGAATGACCAACAATGAACGATTCTATCGAACTTTAATATTAGATTTTAAATATATGCACATTGATTTTAATTGTTAGTATGTAAAGTGCGGTGCACTTATGTATATGTGATAGAATAAAGGTGGGCTGAGTGCAGTGATATACACAGTGAGCTGGGCATAGTGTTTAACACATTGGGACTGCCAGCTTAATGGCACAGCAGCAACCGTGATAGACCAGTGGAGTCTAAGTATAGTGTATAAGTGTATACACATTAGTGTATGATCACCAGAACAAGACGCCCAAGAAAAAAAAAAAATAGCAATATGAATGAGACAGCCGTTAAGGAAATGGTTGATACTTTTAAATTAGCAGTAGAGAAATGCCAAATACGGTCATTTAGGACCAACCATGTGCAGATGCCCATGCTGAATTGGGAGGGTAATAACCCGAGAAAGAGTTTCTCGATATGGCGAGATGGTCTAGAATGAGTGGTTTGGTGAGCCCTATGCTCAGAAAGAGGGTAGTGGCACCCATTGTTCTGTCAAGAAGGGTCGTATGCGGATGCTCGGTAGCCGAACCGTTCGCGGGCTCCCCAGATCCAATTGTCACCTGCCACGGCTTTTACATGCACGATACCACAGTAAAGATTCTTGGGCTCCCCACCAGGAACCTCGTTGTGGCTGTGGCTGTTTATTAAGCGCAACTGCCAGATTCTACTAACTTTAAACCTCGTGGAGAGGTAAGCTTTTCTTGAGTCACTTACTGTCCCTCTCGCCATCGACCGACCGTTTGGGCGGCGCCTCCTCTGTCGCCATCGACTTTCCAGTCTTGCTGCGCGCTCCCCCATCCTAGTCACGTGAGAGTCGCGTATATCTTTGCTCTAGGCGTCATCACGATTAGCGCCAGCGGGGTGGCGCGCTCGCGGCTTGCTTGTGTTCCCCCTGACAATGGTCCTCCCATCCGACGTGACAAGCTGTTCTTCTTTTTTAAATCAAACTTCAGTTCTCCAGTCATACTGGATAAAGCCGATGTCGGGTGTTTCCAGGGAAGGCGTTCTCGCGCTCTTGCCAACTCAACTCACCATGGCGAACTTTCCTCCGTGATGACACGTCTGGTAAGTCGCTCCTCCACCCTGGGGTGTCGGTTCAACTAGAGCAGTCTGTTCCCCCGTGCAGCCGGCGCGGTAAGGGAGCCGGGAGGACGTAAAGTCGTATTCCACGATCTCCACCCCCGGTGAGTCCCTTCCACTTCATGGTCACATTGGAGGTGCTCGCGTCACTCGTTGAGACAGTCGCCTGTCTCCCGTGCCTTGATCTTTTGTCACGCTGGCGGCTGGTCGGCCCACGGTTGATCCATCCTCCCAAACGTCATGCAGGTGTTCGCCGCCCAGCCATCAGGCGACTGCGCTCTTTGCAGTTGAAAGAAATTGACAATATACGCTATTGTCGGCCTTGTCCGATCACCGCCTGCTTCTTGACTGCGTCGGCCCGAGGTGGCGTTCGCGGGCAGAGCCCACTTCCGGCCCCGGGGAGGTCTTGCGGTTCTCTAGCTGACTCCTCGTTGTGTACTAGCTCTCCACGTGCGCCCCGGCCTAGGTTCCGGTTACCTACTGCCAAGGCGGTGTTCACCCCTGGGTTTCACGAGAGGCCTCCACACGGGAAGGACTTCGCACCAGTGCTGACACGCTCGTGCTTCAGGCGTCCCCCTACACGATCACGCAGGTAGACCCACGAGGAAGGAAGGAAGGCCACCGGCCAACCTTGAGAGACAAGTGAATGAGGGCCTATTCCGGGAATAGGTCGACAACCCTACTTGCTGCCCATCCAGCGTCTAAGAGAACTGCCGATATTCGGCTCATAACCAGTACAAAAGAGAGTACTGTTCCCTAATCCTACAGTGGCCATAATAAATGCAACAACAAGAGCTTAACAAGGTGTGTGTAGCCAAGGAGAACTAACCTAGTCAGTGCAACTTATATAAAGGGGCTTTTAATACTCTGCGACCATGCTACAATGAGTTCGCGCACTGGAACCTACTTTACGTGTGTGGAGGGGGAGGAGGTGGTGATTAGAAAATACTACTAGTCAACAGGACAAAAAAGTAATGTTTGGTAATCTGGTATTTTTTGAAAAATACACACAAACCTGATAAAAAATAATTGACAAATTTCTCTTCAATTTCCACCCACCAATAATCCAATATGAAGGGATTTCATCTTGACAACAGCTGGAAAAGTGTTTGAGAGGTGGGGTCTTGTGCAAAATTAAGCTAAAAAAGTTACACCTTTTTGACAATATCGACGTGGTAAGTTCAACAACCTTTAATCAAGTAGCATTACTTCCCCCATTTAAAAGGAAAATACAATGACTTTTAAATCATGATTTTTAATGAACCTTTCAAAATGTGTAGTTTCCTAGGATCTTGAAATAAATATAACTTTTAAATGGCTTTTCCAAACTTTGTGGGAAGCGTACCATATGATAAGATTAGTATTTTCATAGCCAATGTACAATACGCCCCATCCCACTTTTTCCGATAGCAGGGCCCATAGTATTTAGTCCTGTTCTTTTTTTAGTGCAGTAGAAATTACAAACACTAAAATTCTGTAATAAACTGCTTATGAGACACCTTTATTACACTTAAAATAATTAATAAAGATAATAGTAAAATAATATTACTATTCTAACACAGTGAGTAGTGATGATTTGACTGGCAATATATCTTATGTCAAACGCACATGCGTATAACGTATCGCCGTGTGCCGCATCAATATGCTGACTGCTAAACATGATCTGTACGCCCAACACGTAATTCATGGATTATCACTGTTGCAGAGAAGCATTCGTCCGTCCCACTGAAGAGGACGTTATGATTCCATGTTGGAGGTTGATTCAACTGCTGTGTATTTGAAGGTAAAAAAAATTCACCTGCTTGCACAGTAAATCTCATATTTTCGAAACCTAAAATTGCACCAAAAGAAAAAAATTGTCAATTGCACGACTTGAACTAATGGCTACTCTGATTGGGTGTACTAGTAGGTGTCTAAAGATGGCTTGAAGAAAATCCATCTCTGAAGGTTCATAGCAAATATATATGGACGGACTCACGTTGTGTGTTACTTTGGATTGTGATTAGAAAGACATTGTCTGTGTTTATTAGAAACCGAATACAAGAAATCAAGACTGTACCCGGTGTTTTGTCTTGACACATAAATATAGAGGAAAACCCAGCAGATCTATTGACAAGGGGGAAGAGTTGTGAAGAAATTGAAGTCTAATCTATGGTGGAATGTCCCATCATGGCGACACCAACTGAAGGTTTTGATACCGTTAACCATCGTATTTCGTTAGACAAATTGAGCAACTATGGTGTTAGAGGCATAGCCAATGACTGGTTTGAAAGTTACCTGTCTGATTGCAACATACACTTTTTAATAATGATCTGTCATCTCCAAAACTGTAACATGTGTTTGTGCCACAAGGGTCAATTCTTATACCAATTTTATTTATTCTGTACATTAATGATTTAAACAATGTCTCAGATAAGATGTTTTACTTGCTCTTTGCTGATGACACTAATATTTTTCTAAAAAAAGGTACCAACTTGAAAGATCTCAATATTATTGTAAACGAGGAACTAAAAAAGCTATATAACTGGTTTTGTGCAAACAGTCTCTCTCTAAAATGTAAAGAAAACAAACTATATTGAATACTCATTTGCACAAGGTTTTTGAATTATATATACAGTCTACGACTATCCTTTTGTGCTAGTTTTTATAAGCTCACATTGATAGCCTTTCGGACCTTCCTGGTCCTTCTTCAGTCTGCAAACTGTCTTATCGTCATGTGATCGTGGTGTGACGTCACATTGAGGATCCCCGAATTTTTCACCAAAATCAATAGTATAAATACGTTATTAAAATTGTAGAAAAGGTGTCAGAATATTCTGAGGAATTTTTGACTTGTTGGCAAACAATTATCTTAAGAGTTTGAGGGAAAGGTTTCAAATGAAAATCAAAAGCTGATAAGTCACCTCAAAGAGGTGATCCAAGTGGGGCATGTTGTTCTTGTGAAAGAAAACCTTCCACATGGATTATGGAAACTAGGACGTGTCACCAAATTACATGTGAGCTCCGATGGGTTGTTGAGATCTGCCTCTATAAAAAATGCCAGAGGAAGGTGTTTCTGCAGACCTATCAATCATCTCTATCAATAGAGGTTGGAGAATGGATAAATGCTGACCAAGAAGAAAGGAAAAGGAGGCTCTCACGAAAATGTTAGGAATGTCATGAACTGTGTTATTATTCTTGTTTGTGGGGAATGTCATGAATTGCATGATTATTACAGCAGTGTATAAAATTGTGTTGTTCGATTAAATACTATAGCTTATTTTCATGTATATACTGATTTATTTTGTTAATTAATTCATGTTTTCTGGTTGTAAGAAAAAAGAAACTTTTGATAGAGAAACAATAAATAAGTGAAAAAAAGAAAAAGTGAGTTTATACAGATATATCACTACAATAGATTCATTATCAGACCCCACAACGATGCGTAATTAAAGTGTATTTTCACCTGCAGCTGAACGATTAGGAGCCCGAGGGGCGCCTGGTGCATATCTTGTTCACCTGTAGGAATGGCAAGCTGGGAAAAATAAAGTGATCTATTAGTGTGTTCATTAAGAACATTGCGGGATGTGGGTTTATCATGTGCACTCTCAGTTTGCATGGGATTACAGCGATAGACTTGAAGTTAGATGCTACTATTTGAGCATCACGCTGTGCCATCGAGCATGTAATTACATCAATGCCTGGGGAGTGGGGCCATCTTTTCAACAGTGGGTAATGTGTTTCTTTGTGGGTGGGTGCGCTGTAAGATCTGCAAACTTAATGCATCACTAATAGAATTAGCTGTCGTGGTAATATGTACAATATTGAACTCATAGCTAGATGATATAAACAAAATCCATCTAGCAATTTTAGTGCTGAGAATTTTTTGATCGATGTTGACTTAAAATCTCTACAATCAAGTGATTATCACAGTATATGGTAAATTCACGTCTGATTAAGTAATGGTTAAACTTCTCAAGTGTGTCACAAAATCATAATGCATTTTTACCAAAATCATAAAGAACTCATGTGGTGTTAGGTGGTGTCAGTTGGGTCTGTTAGTAGCCTCCCAAGCATTGGAGTGTAACATGTATAATATGCAAATATAAGTATTGTATTTGGCTGAGATACCAAACATGCAGTATAGCAATAGGGTTAGGAAAATTCACTTTTGGCATGTCTCTCGGCTGAACAACAACCAGGTCTATTTCTAAATTCTAAATCTACATTGTTAATAAGAAATGAAAACTGTTGGAAAAGACAGTCCAAGTTATTGATGTACAAAGATACAATGTATGTACATATTTGGTAGACTCTCTCATTTATTTTAGCAATATATTCTCAAATGTTGTTAAACCCCATAATTGTATGCTTTCATGGTAATAGTTACTGTTGTCAACTTGTGAATAAAAAATGGTCATATTATTAGGACACTCTTCGATATAATCTTCGACGTAATCTTCAACTGAATCTGCAACTAAATCATCAGCTGAATTTATGAACTACTCAACTTCACTCTTCTGTTGCTATTGGTGTCAGCTGGTGACAACATGGGCTGACATTCCCGTACGCTTTTTCGTGCGTAAGTTCGTGCGGAGCGCCGCTCCGCATGAGAATATCAATATTGGTATTCTCAAACGTCTTGCGCGCGCGCAAGTCTAGACTTACGCCTGAAAACAGTACCCAAATCTGCGCCATCTTTTTACTTGGCGCAAAGTTACGCATGAAAACATGCATGGAAACTTAAGAAATAGTATCATTTAACACTTAGCTGTGAACTTAGCATAATGGGCATATGTTAGCAACAGCTTGCTCAATCATTCTACGAGGTAGGTTTATGGGTTTGACTTATTTTAGGTGTTAAATCTTTCACTTAAAAATGACAGTTTAAAGCACAACCCCATTACGCATTTCAGCCTCCATTTTTTGTAATAGTTGCGCATGAAAAAAACTTCAATTCAAATTATTTTTTTTTTTCAATTCAAATTATTTTATTTTGTACACATACATGCAAATAACATTAGAATAAAAGGAGTAATTTAATAAAAAATGATTAATGCATATATGCTACAAAACAGAGAGCACTAAAAAGCCTTTGGTATAAAGCCAATTGCTTATTTCCATAGTGGCACTGGATTGATCACATGATACAGGACGGCAATTTATCACATTGTACTAATAAAATAACAAAACTAAATAATTAAACAAATAATATCTAAATAAGTTAAGAACTGGGATCACAGATATCATAGTACTACATCACAAACTCATTTTTTTCTTTATCTTGCATCGTATTAAATAGATATTTCTTACATTTTATTTTTAAAATCGTCTTTAGTTTTTAGTACATTTAATATATTTTGGTAAATTATTCCACACTTTTGCTCCATTATACATAACCAAGATTTGCTACCATGAGATTTTACATGGAACGACATAACAATTTTCACTCTTTTCTGGTATTGGTGAATGGATATCTGCCACTCTTTTAAATGTACATAGGTAAGTTGGTGCCAAACCGTGAAAAGATATTGTACATCATATTACAAGATAAATAATTAAAACGACAGAGAACATTCAAATATTTCACTTTCTAAAAATCTGTACATAGTAAATGATGCCTATTGCCAAATCCCAGAAAAAATCTAACCATCTTGTTTTGTGCTGTTTGTAATTTCTTTTTAGCATTGTTCCAACCCTCTGTAATAAACATTATAACCATAATCTAAACGTGACTGTAATAAAGCTGAACATATTGTAGAAAATCTCTTAAATTAAGGAAACCACTTTTACGATACTAAAAAAGAGTCCTGCGATTGACTTTTAATAATAGAATTACCCATGGTATGTCCATGTCATGTCCTGGTCAATGACCACTCAAGGTATTTAACATTGCTCTTAGCTTCTATTTTACACCTTTACAATTGATATTCAAATAACTATGTTTCTTAAGTTTCTTTTTTGATGCAAACAAAAATTGACTCTTTTTACCAAATGAAATTTGTTAGAATGAACCAATTGCTAATTTTTTCCATTTCAGAACATAATAAAATTTCAATGGTTTTGACGTCTTTTTTTTCCAGATACTAGTAATAAAAGAATCATCTGCATATAAACATAAATCACATGAAATTGAATTAGACATGTCATTAACATATATTGAAAAAAGTTGGCCCCAAAAAGAACCTTGGGGGACACCACAGGTAACTTCTCCAGCTTCTGATAAGCAACCTTTAAAACGAATGTTTTCTGTTTGACAAATAGGAGTTGAACCAAAGAACGACAATAGTCGCACGCACCAATAGAAAAGTTTTTTTAACAAAATTACATGGTCTACCGGTCGAAGGCTTTCTGTAAGTCTAATAAAATAACACCAGTATATAAGCCTTGATCCATGTTAAATCTTATCTTGTCGAACAAATATGTAAGTGCAGTATCAGTTGAAAAACAAGATCTGAAATGATTGATATTCATAGATTAGGTTATTTTCACATAGATAAGAATAGAACTGGTTATAAACAATCCTTTCAAAATTTTTTGAGACAACTGGTAGAATAGATACAGGTCTATAATTTCCTTCACTGTTGCAGTCTCCCCCTTTTTTATATAATGGTACAACTCTCGCAGTCTTAAACTCATTAGGAACTTCAGAGAGTCTTAGTGACAAGTTGATTACATATGTAAGAGGACTAACAATTTCCTTAGAACCATCTTTCAATCTAGCCGATATATTATCACATCCAGTAGATTTGGTAACATTAAGGGGATGACAGTAATTTTAAAACTTCAGCCTCACTAACAATTGAGAATTTAAAGGAGTCTTTAGATACACCCTTGTCTTTATAATAGTTTTCAATTTTATTCTCGTCGAAAAACAGACTTTGGAAGCTTGTCTACAAGCGTGGCTGCAATGTTGCAGAAAAAAATGATTAAATTTATTTGCTACAAATTTGTCATCAAAAATAATTTCACCGTTGTCATTTTTAAGACCGATAGTTGCTGAGCCTGACTTTTGATTTAGTTGATGTTCCCTAAATCTTTAAGATTTTTTCCATAATTTCTTAGGAGGTAACTTTGGTTTTCTTCAATTTGGTTTTTAACAAAATTTCTTTTAGCCATATTGATTTCTCTCTGTGTTTGATTTCTTAACTTTTTTGAATTCTAAAAAATCATCATTTTTCAATGACTTTTTGAAGTTAATCTGTGCTTTGTCCCGTTTCTAATAAGATTTATAATATCACCAGAAAACCAAAGTTTAGTCCTTTGTTTAAGTCTGACTTGTTTTCCAGGAGCAACAACGTCTATTACAGCTTTGAACATTTGACAAAAATTACACCATGCTTGGTTTGCATTCTCGCAATTGATTACCTTAAACCAGTCCTGTCTTTTTAGTTTTTCTTCAAAATCAGTTACACTATAGTTTTTCAGACTGCGTATTTGTGTTACATTATGTTTGTTAAATTGACCCCTTTTTATTTTCCTAGTACAAAATATAATATGATGATCACTAAAGCCACAAGGAATGACACCTGATTGAGAAACCCTATACTGGTCGAGATATAATTACAAGATCAATAATAGAAGCAGATGTGTTAGTTATTCTAGTGTACTCTTCAATAAGTTGACAAAAACTAAACATTTTTCATAAAACTGTTGAGACTTTTTAACTACTATTAATTTTTTACCATCGACATTAGTATTAAAATCACCAAGTAAAGTATGTTTCTTGTTGCATGTAGAGAAGATTCAGCCAAAAAGGTTTCCAGGTTGCCGTAAAATTTGCTATCCTTTGGTGGCCTATAGCAGGCTGCTATTAAAATAGGTTTGGTTTTGGTAATAAAGGTCTATAGCTATTAATTCAATATCGTTTGAAATCAAGTCAGTTCGTTTATTGTAGGCTAGAATTGTTCTTAATGTTAAAGACACACCCCCTCCATCACGCTTGCGGTCCTTCCGTTCACGATATCCTGGGATGCGGTCTCAGGTCTGTGATGGTGTCATCAGCCAGGTTTCACTCACGCCAGTCAATTCATAAAATAATTGATTGCTAATATTAAAGATGGTTTAAGACCATAGAAATTAGCCTTGTTTTGACAGGCGCGGCAGGTGCGCTGTGACTATTCAACTTCCACGAGTTAACAATTAAAGTTTTACTTGATTAACTTTATTTTTAACTTAGGGGCTTCTTCTTAAAGACATTCCCGTTGAAGTTAGAATATTATTGGCCTTCCACGATCTTGCATTAGCGACTGCCATGCTTGTCTAAAACATGTGTCTTACGAAGGACCGAAGGTGACAAAAATGAGCTATACGATAGAAAAAGAGGTGAGTGTTCAAACGTGGTTGTCATGTGTAACTAAGCAAACACTCTAACGTATCTTTTAAAGATGGCAGGATTAATATTGTACAATGCTTTAAATAACAACAGAATCGGCCTACAGGAGAGACATTTTAAAGATAAGATAGAACCATTAGATTATTACAATGACCGGGAGTTGAAAGAAAGATTTAGGTTTGATTCTGAGGGTATTCGCTTCATAATGGCAGCATTGCCCAATATCAGAAGGCAAACAAGAAGAAACCAAGCACTTAGTTCAAGCCAGCAAATATGCATAGCCTTGAGTTACTATGGCTCAGGGTCGTTTCAAAGGGTATGTAATATATATTTTTTTATTGTATTTTGTTTCTGTTCATTTAGGTTATGCTCGAGAGCAGCTATTGAAATGCACCTGCTGTTGCACTCAAAGTTGGGTTACTGCTGTGCACCCATCAGATACATAAATCCCGTCACCCTGCATATTGCCTAAGCATCTGAGTACCTGATTCAACTTTCATAGTTTCTCACTCTGAAGTCGTCATGAGTATCCAAGGAAAAACTAAATTATCAGTCACTTTCTGGTGTTTTGATAATTAACTTTATATTTTCAAGATTTTCTTTAACCATTCGGAATAATGATGTTGAACTTATGCCCTCGCTATGGCAGTTCCGTGGTTAGATTAATTTTTTGAGATTGTTAGTAGGGTGGTAACGCATAGGCAGATATCCAGGGGGAGGCGCAGGGGGACGCCCCCCCCCCCACTTTTCCCACCAAAATACTTCATTTTCATAGTTGTTTTTTTTCATGAAATCCTGTATGTGCGGCCCCTCTTTTCTTTAAGTGCGCCCCCCCCCCCTTTTCCGAAAACCTGGATCTGCGTTAAACGTTTTACCATACCTGCCAAAATACCTGCTCAAAAATGAACTAATGTAAGAGATGACCTGCTTGCGCATGTCGAATTGCTCGCTCATGCATCTAATGGGTCCAGATTTTACAATTTGATAGAAGGCAAAAAGAAAATTTCATTTAAAAGACCAGAACAAATGTATATGCTGTAACATGTATGAGAAATTTTAATGGACTTTATGAGTTTGTAAATAAATATTTACATTTTGATTCTTCATTTTAGTGTATTGTTTAAATATATTTCTATAAGAAAATATATATATATATTTCTATAAGAAATATATATATATATATTATAATATTTATGTATCATATTTTTATATTATATTTATATTTTAAACATATATATTCAAATTTTTGTTGTATGGTGTTCATGCATTACTTTAATTCAATGTTGTATTGAATTTTAAATGTTATATATCAACATGGTTGAATCTTTGCATTGTAAAATGGGAGGAAATGACCTATTAATGACGTATTAAAGTGGTTTATAAATTTATTTTTCGTTTTAATTTTTTATCTATTAATCCAAAGTAATTTATGAGGTCCATTGCAATTCATTTGTACTCATTTTTTTCACACAGTAAGTATATACTTTTGATTTAGTAAATTAGCAAATTTTGTTCATTTAAATTGATTCCCAAGTAGTTCTAATACAGGAATTTATGTTAACAAAGGATCGTTGACTGACACAGTAACCTTGAAAGTAGTTCACAGTACTTATTTTGATTATATTAGATTATTTTGCGTTATTATTATAGTTGTTTTTTCAATAGATGGTTGGCGACCAGTTCGGCGTATCTCAAGCGACAGTAAGCAAAGTTTTTTGGGATGTTACAGAGAAGCTTTATGAAGAAAGAAACCAATTTATTTTCATGCCCACTGATGATGAAATTGATGAGGTAAAGTATCTAATTTTTTATTGCTATGAATATAGATAAAAGATGATAATTATGATATAGTATCAATTCCTTGTAATCATAAACTTGTGACCAAGTGGCGGTCTTCATATGAAGTTAGTTGAAAGAGGTAAAGTGGCTTTCTCATTTGTGTCTAACTTAAGTTGATCAAATATGGTTGTGTTAATTAACGCCTCCTTCAAATATATGCCTCCCTCATTTAAACGCCTATGCTAGACGTCTTTTGCTAACAATGAAGGCTTACACTACAAAACGCAGAAATACAGTATATGAAATACATGTCTACAATGCAGAATTATGACATGTAAATTCTTTTTATTTTGGGAAGATAATATGCAAATGTATTCTAAACTCACAATTAAGGATTCCCTAATTCAGTATAAAAATCTCCATGCTTGAGTTAAGATTGGACAATTAAAGATGAAACAAAAAACCTTTCAACTAATAAATATTATGTATATTGTAATATGTACGGATGCATAAAAAGGAGAGTGACTTAACTTCTTCAAGTACAAAAGCTGTTACATTATCTTGAAAATATAAATTTATTTAGTGACCAATTACATAATAACAATTAGGGCTCTACAAAACCTTCATTGGACACTACGCCCCTGGCTGTAGACAATTGTTGCTACATAGATGTATTCAATTATCTTTTTAAAAGATCAAGGAAGACTTCCATGCCATAAGGGAATTTCCCAATGTAATTGGATGCGTGGATGGAACACATGTGAAGATCATTGCTCCGTCTGAAAACCCAGAGGAATATGTAAACAGAAAGGGGTACCATTCCATCAATGTTCAACTTTTAGTTGATTCCAATTATTTGATAAGAAACGTGGTTGCTCGATGGCCAGGATCAGTACATGATAGCCGTGTTTTAAGAAGGTCTGCCCTGTATGAACTAATGGAAGACGGCAACATAAATGGTTTTATTTTGGGGGATTCTGGGTACGCTTGCCTACCATGGCTGATGACACCACTTGCAGCACCAGCTACACCTGCTGAAATTAACTACAATAGGTTTATGAAATCATTTTTAAACAAAACAGTTGAATTCATTTTGAGATTCTTTTGTCTGTTCGAGTTAATTTAGTGTTTACTATTTTACTATTTAACTTTAAAAGCTTTGAAGCAAGACTCATAGACATAACATACACTTCTTTTACACAATGAAAAATTTAATATGTATAAGTTTTGAATCTATAGATGCCATCTAACATATACACTCATAGAGGTTTTATAAATAATTTTACAAATATTCTAAAGTTCATTGTTATACATTGACAAGAATACTGATATTGAATTACCATGCTCATGGCTTGTTATGTAATATGGCTACAGGTCACACACTTCAACTAGAAGCCTTGTTGAAAGGGTCATTGGTCAAATGAAAAAATCATTCCCTTGCCTCCATCAAGAGTTAAGGTTCAATCCCCAAAAGGTATCTGATACTATCTGAATGATCATACATGTTTTTCTCATTGTCTTATTACTTGACAATACACATCATTTTTGATTATTTTGTTTTCTGTTGTCTGCAATTTTACAAAGCGATATTCATTAAAATATTGAGTTAAAAAGAATTTCTTATTGAGATCTCACAGCAATAGATACATGTACATGGATTGTATCATTTTTCAAATTCTGACCACCGGAATTTTGCTCAATAACATTTTATTGCTATTTCAGTGCTGTAAAGTGATTGTGGTTTGTTGTGTCCTCTACAATTTAAGGAAAAGATTTGGGCTATTGGATGAAGATGATGAAGAAGATGATGAGAATAATGCAGAAAATGAGGATATGGCAATGGCAGGTAATGGACTTGGAGACAATGGATTTGCAATAAGGCAAAGGATTGTGAATCAATACTTTGCAGTCTAGATTTGTGTTATTGGATGAAGAGGATGATTACGAAGATGAGATTGCAATAAACAACTGTCAATCAATACCTTGCTGTATAGATTCATGTACTGTGCAACTGTTCAATAAATTATGTTAATAAGATTTTCATTTGATTTTCATAAGCTACAACATTATTTTTAGTTTCAATTGGATGCAAAGTTTTGTTAAACTTGAAGTAGTAATGC
Source organism: Streblospio benedicti (assembly GCA_019095985.1). Lineage (NCBI taxonomy): Eukaryota > Metazoa > Annelida > Polychaeta > Spionida > Spionidae > Streblospio > Streblospio benedicti. The sequence goes on along the minus strand of JAGTTF010004165.1, from coordinate 14,346 downwards.
TGAATGATAATTTTTCTGTATTTTTTTTTTTTTTGTGTTGATGTGCAATTTTCTGAGTATTTACGGATCAGTGAAATCACTTAATGCACTTTTATGTAGACATAAATAAAAATCAAACACAAAACACAGTTTACTTTGTTTAATTCTTTGTTTTCAAATGCTAATATACAATTTACAAACCGCACCAATAATTTAACATTATTATAAGTTAAAATATTTAACAAATCAACATTTACAAATAAATCAAAAATAACATTAACGGTCGTCAAAAAGTTAAACGTAACATCAACAAATGCCGTATTAAAATTAACTAAAAAATCAACAATCTATCATTTAATATTTAACTATGCATCAACAACAGGCTGCATTGCAAAGTTGCTTTATTACCATTTACATGTTTATCTTGTTTGATGTAGAAGGTCCAAATGAGACAGTTGATCAAGCTTAATACGACTTTTCAATGGGATTGCTGTCGCATAATAAGTTGATTTCGTTCATGTTAAATAACGCTTGATCATCTGCATTTCTTGCTTTATAAAATTTTATCATCTCATCCATAAGGGCTATTTTTTTGTCAGCCACTATCAACTCCTTTTCAATTAGTCTCATAGATTTTTCTTGCAGCTGCATCTGCAAACTAGCCCCTGTCTGACGCGGCTTCTTGGCCACAGGTGTGCTTGAAATAAGATATATGAATATAATGTTGATTTAAGTTAAACACTAGCAAGCAAAGAGAACTGAATCATCACCAGACCAATGATTCCTGGGCATTGGTAAGAAGAGCAGCCATGTTTTTCAATGGATAAACCAAAGCATACGCATTAAGTGCTATGCAGGTAGAAGGTACCACAGTTTAATTGATAGACAAACATACATAAATTATACAATTTTACAAATAGAGCCTATCCGGCGTCCCTGAGCCTGCTGAATTTTGTCTTGGCTAGCTGTTTTCAAAAGTTCACTATCCGATGCGTAGGCAATTTCTAGAAGTTGTAATTATTAACATTACTAAGGGCTGGACAATTTTTGTCAGGGCCACCTACTTTTTATACTTGACGGCTCTTTGGTCCATTAAGAAGATTTCATGAGTTTCCTGCTCCAAGATTTGCTAACCACTTTGAACAGACAAATCGTTTATAATCCTTGCATTTGTATGTGCATAAACACTTACCTTTCAAGCAGATCGACTTCATTTTGATCAGGTGGTATGTTGTCCATTCTGGAATACAAATGAGCTGAATATGTAGTTAAATATGTCGACAAAATAATTTCCTTATCAATTTTACATTTCTTTATAATTCTTATAATTAAATTTAGATGTGGTAAATCATATTTAGTATACTAGGACCTAGTAGTCGAATGAAAAAAAAAGTTACCTTGTGTTTTCTTGAGCCATGACCTCAATAGCATCACTGTTAGAGTATAAAAATTAGTAGCTAATTAGAATTTAACTTGTATACCACAAAAAACAACTTTAGCTTCGCCTTAAATTGCAAATACCAATGAAAGCAAATAATTTTCAAACATTTATGGTTATGATATGTGGATTCAAATTTTGAACTTTAAAAACCAACGTCATAAGCATATTTTAGATATTAACCAAATGTACATATTTGTTACAGATAAAGCGTTTTAAAACATTGTCTGCATAGTGCCCAACTTTCAAAATCTTGTAAAAAAATTATATACAATAATAAACTATAGTTTATGCTTACACAAAAGAATCTGAAGACATCGACAAAGGACTCCTGAAAATTGAGATTTGAATATTTATATTTTGTGGATTTTAATCGTGATTCTCATGTTCTCAAGACTTTACATATGAATAAAGCTATTCGTAAACAGAACCTTATAAAACTAAACTGTTTTGTGAATAATGTTTTGATTTATACCTCTAATACAGTTGGACATATTTGATAAGTTTAATTTACTGATGAATCAAACAATAACCATTAACATTACTTTATAACTCCATTCGATTTCTAGTTAAACGATTTTTATAATTCGATGGATATTTCATCATTCAAACAAAAAAAAAATATGATTTTAACAGATACTTAATTTTGTTTAAAAAATATAGGATCAAGTTTAATTGGTGCTAAATTACATCTAGTGTAAAATGATAAAAAATCACGCACGATTTGATTTTGCAGGTACCTTCAAAAATGCCAAATTTAATTGTGCAGCAATATTCCTATTATTATATAATCACAATTACATAATTATAAAATGCGAAAAAAAAATTATGTTTCAATGAAGCAAAATTTAATAGCCACGATACATTCTAGAATAAGCTGTTCTGTCTGCTCCATTGTGGAAATGTACAGTGGAAGAAGGCGTGCATAATTTAAATGATCATGGGCAAAGAAGTACTTCATGAGTGATTCCAGACTCTGCATGTGCAGCAATAGATCACGTTGTCTAGTGGCTCGAACAAATTTGAGGATTGTCTCAAACTGCTTCATGTAGTTTCCGATGAAACGCTGAATTTTGTTTGCAGTGTCTTCAGATTGTTTGAACTTTTGGAAGATGTCTCTGGATGCAAACATGTCAATTGTTTTTGTAACAGCTTTACTGAGGTTGTGTCTGCTTTCTGAGTCTGTATTGATGTCTTGCTGATATGCTTCTGCCAACAAGGTGGACGTCTCCTTCAGGAAAGGTTCTTCTTCAGGTTGAAGTTGTAGAAATTTCCTGAAGTACAAACTGTACAAAGCGAGCAAGGTGACTGTATGAGCTTCCAGTGCTCGATACATGTGTTTCCCATTGAGTATTTGTGTTACTGTTGTTGGTGAGTAAAGTCCAGCTTCCACCCATGCTTGGTCAATACCACTTCCTTCCACATATTTGCCCAAGGCAGCCAAAGCCCAGAACACGATGTGCAGTTCACCAGGGCGAAACAGAAACTGTTTCTGTATGTCGTCACGCTCCATCCACAACTTCATGGCCATGTCATATAGCTGAAGATCAAGAGTGATGACGGTAATAGCCTCTGGTCCCATGGTGTAAGTAGCGATAGCACGTGCTCTCATCAGACCTGTGAACAGAGTGTCATAATTGGTTGGTGGCAAGCGTATTAAAGGTGGTATTAAGGCAATGTTTGTCTTGGGGCCGGATGGAGACAACAGAGAGTTGAAGGCGCCCCATGTTC
>JAGTTF010004165.1:0-11098 GCA_019095985.1 Streblospio benedicti | reverse complement strand
TTTCCCATAAACCTATTGTAGTTAATTTCAGCAGGTGTAGCTGGTGCTGCAAGTGGTGTCATCAGCCATGGTAGGCAAGCGTACCAGAATCCCCCCAAAAAAAAACCATTTATGTTGCCGTCTTCCATTAGTTCATACAGGGCAGACCTTCTTAAAAAACACGGCTATCATGCACTGATTCAACCATGTTGATATATATAACATTTAAAAAATTCAATACAACATTGAAAAAGTAATGCATGAACACCATACAACAATTTGAATACATATGTTTAAAATATAAACATGATATAAAAATATGATACATATATATATATATATATATATATATATATATATATATAACATATATATATATATATATATAACTGTTGTTATATATATATATATATATATATATATATATGTATATATAGCGGGTTATATATATATATATATATATATATATATATATATATATATATATATATATATATATATATATATATATATATGCTTATTAAACAATGACTACATGTTCAAAAAAGTGCTCAACAATTAAGGAGCATTAAAATGTAACTGAACTTAGCAAACACATATGGAAATTAAAGCAAGACAAAAATAGAGCACAGAATAAAATGGACAATAGTGGGTAAAGCAAGAGCATATAACAATAGGACAAAAAATGTAATTTTGTGCAATTTGGAGAAATTTTTCATTATTTATCACAGTGAAATGGCCACCCTGAATAAAAAGTCGGAGCTTGTGAGTACTTGTAGACACAAGAGGAAATTTTTGCTGATTTAGTTTTTTTAATATAATGCGTACTATGCACTGTTTTGGTTTGTGTCATGCATAGGTTTTATTCTGTATCCTGTATTCTTTCGCGCAATATTTTTCTATGAGTATAATTCAAATCTTCTAGTTTCATGATACTTTGTATTAGGCATTGGTGAAATAGCTTTCATGTTTTTGTTTTTATGTATTTAATCCATATACTTATGTACTATATCACTGTATGAAAAATGTAGTGTGTGCATATTTTAGACCAGAGCCCCTGATGATTGCCAAGCATGAAACAATGTTGTAGGGCAATGTCATTGTAGTTGTTCATTTAATTTATAATTATATATATATATATATATATATATATATATATATATATTTCTTATAGAAATATATATATGTTTCTTATAGAAATATATTTAAACAATACACTAAAATGAAGAATCAAAATGTAAATATTTATTTACAAACTCATAAAGTCCATTAAAATTTCTCATACATGTTACAGCATATACATTTGTTCTGGTCTTTTAAATGAACTATGAAAATGAAGTATTTTGGTGGGAAAAGGGGAGCGTCCCCCTGCGCCTCCCCCTGGATATTTGCCTATGCGTTACCACCCTACTAACAATCTCAAAATTAATCTAACCACGGAACTGCTATAGCGAGGGCATAAGTTCAACATCATTATTCCGAATGGTTAAAGAAAATCTTGAAAATATAAAGTTAATTATCACAACACCAGAAAGTGACTGATAATGTAGTTTTTCCTTGGATACTCATGACGACTTCAGAGTGAGAAACTGTATGAAAGTTGAATCAGGTACTCAGATGCTTAGGCAATATGCAGGGTGGCGGGATTTATGTATCTGATGGGTGCACAGCAGTAACCCAACTTTGAGTGCAACAGCAGGTGCATTTCAATAGCTGCTCTCGAGCATAACCTAAATGAACAGAAACAAAATACAATAAAAAAAAATATATATATTACATACCCTTTGAAACGACCCTGAGCCATAGTAACTCAAGGCTATGCATATTTGCTGGCTTGAACTAAGTGTGCTTGGTTTCTTCTTGTTTGCCTTCTGATATTGGGCAATGCTGCCATTATGAAGCGAATACCCTCAGAATCAAACCTAAATCTTTCTTTCAACTCCCGGTCATTGTAATAATCTAATGGTTCTATCTTATCTTTAAAATGTCTCTCCTGTAGGCCGATTCTGTTGTTATTTAAAGCATTGTACAATATTAATCCTGCCACCTTTAAAAGATACGTTAGAGTGTTTGCTTAGTTACACATGACAACCACGTTTGAACACTCACCTCTTTTTCCATCGTATAGCTCATTTTGTCACCTTCGGTCCTTCGTAAGGCACATGTTTTAGACAAGCATGGCAGTCGCTAATTCAAGATCGTGGAAGGCCAATAATATTCTAACTTCAACGGGAATGTCTTTAAGAAGAAGCCCCTAAATTAAAAATAAAGTTAATCAAGTAAAACTTTAATTGTTAACTCATGGAAGTTGAATAGTCACAGCGCACCTGCCGCGCCTGTCAAAACAAGGCTAATTTCTATGGTCTTAAACCATCTTTTTTATTAGCAATCAATGTATAAAGCTCAGCAATGACATAAACGTAGCATTATTTAATCCTGGTACTGTAAATCTGACATCGTTTTGAAAGCACATTCAATTGATAAAGTTGGTAATTATATGAATGGATATTGTCTTTTTCATGCGCAACTATTACAAAAAATGGAGGCTGAAATGCCTATTGCGGTTGTGCTTTTAAACTGTCATTTTAAGTGAAAGATTTAACACCTAAAATAAGTCAAACCCATAAACCTAACATATGCCCATTATGCTAAGTTCACAGTTAAGTGTTAAATGATACTATTTCTTAAGTTTCCATGCTTGTTTTCATGCGTAACTTTGCGCCAACTAAAAGATGGCGCAGATTTGGGGGTAATTATTTTTCAGGCGCGTCTAGACTTCTTGCGCGCAAGACGTTTGAAGACGTTTGAGAATCTCATGGGAGCGGCGCTCGCACGAACTTACGCACGAAAAAGCGTACGGGAATGTCATCAGCCCCTGATCCGTTTGAAGTGGCTAATGGAGTGAAGCAAGGATGTATACTAAGTCCTTCCATATTTTAACATTATTATGTCTGATTTAGAAGACCTATTGAGGAAGCACACAAGGCGTTCAAACTGGAAATATTCAAATAAAGGGACTATTTTACGCTGATGATATAGTCTTATTTGCAGAAACAGAGGATGGTCTCCAATCAATAAATATTGCCGACAAATTTGTAAACAAATGGGGCCTAAAATTTAATGAAAAGAAATCTAAAAAAATTATGGTGATTGGAAAAAGGAGAAGTGAGAAAGAATGGTCATTGGGAGGAAATCTTTTAAGAGACAGATACATATAAATCACAGTTGTTATAATAAATAAAACCTTACAGACACTAATCATATCAAAGGTCATTTGATAAACAAAGCATCAAAGGGTGCTGCATATACCAGATTACATTAACAAGGCATGCTGATATAAACAGAATTGATTTTGGCAACACCCCCCTGTGGAATAATGCAGTCCTTCCTAGCTTATCACATGCTTGTGGTATTTGGTTCACAAATACAAAGACATCTCGATCAATATTGCATTCTGCTCAATATAAATGTGCTAAAGCAGTACTGAAGCTGCACAGCAAGCCATCTGCGGTGGCTACTATTGCAGAGAGCTAGGATACTCCCCCATCGATGCAGAACTAGATATCCAACGAATAATTATTTTCAGCATCTAAAGAAAATGGAAAAATACCAGAATCATTTAAATGGTTTTTCAATGAGCTACAAGAACTTCGATTTCACATATTGATACTCCCTTCAAAATATTTTAAAATATATGAAAGTAATTTTTTAAAAATACGGTTTAGATCAATTATTCAATATGGATGCTTTTCAGTAAAAGAAAACAAAATTATTTTGTGTGTGAAAAATGTGCCCTTTGAAAGGAATGATTATATACCCAAAAACATCTCTAAAGGAGTTTGAAGTTCAGGAAAAATGTTCATCTTACTTACTCACCAAAGCCAGTTTCTCTTCTATCCAGCTTAAGTTTAAGATGCGTGCACAGGTGTGCTAGGGCTGGGGGAAAGACCTGTACGTCAGCACCGTGGAACCGGCATGCAACCTATGTGGAACTTTTTGAGACCATAAAAGCACTTTACATTACACCTGCCTTTGTATAGTACAGAGAACAATATATGTTTAAGAGTATTCAAGATTTTACTGGTAATGATGCATTTGGGGCAATCATGAGCTCTCCAACACTTTTTATGTTTTTTACTTCTGGGGAACATGACAATATTTTTTAACAGTGTTTTTATTGATTTCATTTCAAAGCATGGAATAGAGACTTGAAAAAGCTTTAAATTATTTTTCATGTATTAAATGCCCGTACCAAGGGCTTTTTACCATTGTAATATACATATTAATGTTTTTATGTCAAAAATGTGTATATAACAAATAAATAAATGCACAAACAAGTGGGAGTTTTTAACTTACCTTTGGAGGGTTAATGTATGCCACAGAGCCAAAGCAATTGGTGCGGGGTTTGTTTCTGAAGCCTAATCTGTACGATAGCTCGGGTTGTTGTTCATTAAAATGTTTTAAAATGTTTCAAACAGATGCGGTCTGTGGTCTGTGACTTGAAACACATGCCAACAAAAGCCTCCCATTGAGGCACAAGATGCACCAGCAAAAACTGGGGCACATCACTTAGTTCTTTAGCCCCAGCCCAATATCCCTAAAGGCCGTCATTTAACATAATATATGTAATGAAGTGATCCCAGATGACATGGGGAAAACCCGATGATGTCATACAATCTGTGGCTAGTTTTGTGTGACCTACTTCCATTTTCAAAAAGTAAATAATGTGTGCATATAGAAATAGTTAAGTTAATTTTGATCCCATGGATACCTCAGTATCATACATAGTATAATACCTACAAGACTTTTATTGTTTAAGGATATGAAAACAACACTCAGTTCTATTTATAAATGGAAAACAGTTGATCTACTTAGGTTTTAACCTCGCACATAATTATTCAAACCATACTGACCTAGTAAGATCTGGTGAGTATTGTTGTGGAGATTCACATGCTTTTTGATGAGAACCAGTAGGGTTATAGTGTCGATTTAACATGCATGGTATTTTTTTTTAGTACATTCAGATCAGAGCTAGTAGTGGGTATCAATACGTCATTGAAGGGTTCGGTTCCCCAGCCCAGATATGGCGTGTATGGTATGGCGTTAGCTCTGTTGGCTAGTCGCTAGTGGCGCACCCCACCCAGGCAAGTAGTAAAACTCTGATGGAGCCTGCTTGGTTCTGAATGTACTAAAAAAGTACCATGCATGTTAAATAACCTACTAAATTTCATATCAAAGCATGCGAATCTCCACAACAACACTTCACTAGATCTACTCAGTACTATAAAGGGAGATACTTAACCATCATGGACATACGTTGGACGTAAGACATGACATCAGAGCTAGTAGTGGGTATCAATACGTCATTGAAGCAAGGTTTTTAGCCTTGTGGATATGGCGTAGTTGGTATGGCGTTGGCTCTGTTGGCTAGTCGCTAAGCGGCGCAGTTGACCCAGAGGTCCGGGGTTCGATCCCCACCCAGGCCAAGTAGTAAAACTCTGATGGAGCCTACTTGGTTCTGAATGTACTAAAAAAAGTACCATGCATGTTAAATCGACACTATAACCCTACTAAATTTCATACTGACCTAGTACTAGTACTACCACTATTATGGTTATGGATACATCACATTAATATTACCACCCATGAAGTGTCTTTGATTGATGAAAATACAAACAACTAGCTTCTATTTTCAATCTGCCATCTTTGAACAATGTGCTACTTAAAACAAAGGAATCCCAGAGGCCTGATTGGTCGAAATGGTGGCAAGCTTACATCAGCTAGTGGTGCCCTCTTTTGGTCATGAATGTGTACAATGATTTTTTCAAGGCATGTATGCAAATGAGCTTTGCTCTGATTGACTGCAGACACCGGTTACTTTATGTATTTTTTGGCTGTGGCATATATATGTATATTGCCACAGAACTGGAGGTGACAAGATGGTATTCTTTTTCGGAATATAAACATCGAGATGCCATCCCCATGTCGTGTCCCACATCCCCGGAACAACACATTTGTAGCTGTAACCTGATGACATCTCCCCACGCAAAAATTCAAATCATGTGTTGTTTGTAACACCTGTTAAGTGCAGCCTCATACGTAAACTCTTTATGCCTTATGTAGCGTTGTACTGTTTTGGAATAAAGGATGAAATAAAAACAGCCGCTACAATCTGTCTCTGCGTCACAGCTATTCATAATTGTTACATTTTTTGCCGATTTTTAACATACGATGCCCGCAGGATAAAGGCTGCAGGAATCAGATTTTTTTGAAATCTAGGTGACCTACTTATACGGCATATAGACTGTTTCACGTTTACGTGGTTGAGCAATGTTATCAACCTATCTGGCAGTTAAGTATAACATATCAATATAATGCACTAACATAAGTAATTGCTAAACATAATGAATGGACACTTTAAGTATGGGGAATAATAGACATACAAAGAAACTATTTTTGTGAGACTTATTATTATTGTCATCGTCAAGCCATCGTCCATCGTCGTCAACGCCGCCAATATTATCTTTATCATCTTTATTATTATAATTATTATTATTATAACAAGTTAGTGTGAGCATCAAAATTTATATTTTCATTTGTTCTTATACATTGGCACCAATGCGATTGTATTCATTGCATTGCACATTCTAACTGAGAGCCTTGATCGCTTAAAATCCCTTCGAATACCCACCCGGCAAAGACACCCCTCTGGAGAAACTCCCTATAATTGAAACTCCTTTGAGAGAATGAGTGTCGATATTGTGGGGCCTGCTTCAAATCGAGGTCACAGATGTATTTTGACAATGATCAATCATGCTTCTAGATATCCAGAAGCAGTGTGCTTTGAAATATATCACTGTAGAATCAGTCGCTGAAGGTCGGGACCTTTGCGACTTTGCATTTTGCCACTGTCCTTTGGCAAAATGTCACACGATCTACAATACTTAACAACATCGCCCGTATACCTGGCCAATAGAAGTTAGCCAGTATTCTATCATCATATGTCCTTCACTGCCATATGACTGCTAACCATTGAATCATGAGCAACTATAAGAAATGCTTTGAAAATATCTCTAAAAACCCCGTTCTTAACAGAATACCACACCTTCCGATCTTTCAACTGTCTGTCACCCACTTCACCAGTAAGGTACTTTCAGAGACTTTGATGGTCTTGCTGCAATCTGATCAATTCACTCTTGTCATTTGACCATATCTTGCTCTTTTAATTGTTTGTCCTCCTTTGCTTTCTTCGACTGCACTCATGTTATAACGTTGCCAGCTAGTTCCATTCTCTTTTTCAGACATGATTCCTGTTGCATCATTGGGTCGTTAGCACCATCAATATTCCCAATAATCAAATCATACAATGCATCCTCCAGGCATACAGCTTCCACCACTCAGAATAATAAGGGGTGTTGACCTCTATTATGGCTGTTGGTACTTTGACGCTTGTTCTTGTCGATCCTTATCATCACCTTGTATCTTCCTGTATACTGTTTCCCTTTTCACAAAGGCTTTCTTGGTTACAACACCTGTACATCCAGTGTCTAGTAACACTCCACTGGGCTGGACCGTATGGTCACATCCACATTTTGCCAACTCAATTTCTTTGCCACAAGCAGTTTCCAATAGACTCATCACCAACACATTCGCACGTGCTCACACAACCCGCCCCACCTGTATCGCTTATGTGAGTATCTTCCAACTGTTGCTCCACACAAGCACAACCACTTTTGGCGCTTGAGAACTCCATGCCAAATTATTTTGAGGTGTATAAGGGAATGGAGATTTTTTTTCTCCGGCACACAGTGGAAATATGACCAACCCGTTGACATATGAAGGATCTTCTTTTGTCGGGATATGGGTTGTTGCTCTGACCAGCACCTGTTATCTCAAGAACGGCACCAACTTGTAAAAGTGTTCTTCCTCTTATCATTTATGTACGTTCTGCATAATTGATAACTATGACCGACCATGCAACAGTAGTAGCATCTAACAATACCTGGCTCAATAGCCTTCTCACACTTGCCCACAGTATGGCCCATTATAACGATGACACCACACACAGTAAGATTGCCTCTCATCATCTCTCTCTCTTCTACTTTCTTCCATTTCTTCTGACAATCTTTCAGCTGCTTCCCGTGTGTAGTCAAATATTGCTCGGATGCTGCCAACACCTTTTGTATTCTTTTACAACAACCTCTATTTGAGAAACGTTGATAGCTTCAAGGAACACATCTCAATAAATCGCTCCTTCACCATCAAGTTGAACAGACTCTTATAATCTTTCTTTGTATCAGATAGCTCCATCCACCTGTTCATATAGTTGCACAACCTGTCGTAGTATTGTTCTGGCGACTCCATCTCTTCAGCAGATGCTGTACTCATCTTCTTTCTTAAACCCTTTGCATTCAAATCATATCTTGCCAGCAGCGCCTTCTTTAACTTTTCAAAGTCTTTGGTATCCTCAGATGCCATTCTCGAGAAGACCCTAAATGCTTTTTCCACTCAGTAGTGCACTCAAATTTGATGCCCATCCAGATGTTGGCCATTTATTCTCTGTTGCGAATCTTTTGAAGCCATCTGTTCTTGTTCAAGCTTCAAGTCATGTTCTCGTTTGTTCTCTGCCTCTTCTTGCTCATGTTTTAACTTCATTTTTCTCCAGCTTTCTCTCCTCAGCTTCCTTTCACTTCTTCCCTTCTCCTCTGTCGTTCATCTCATCACAATTTGCTGCTTCTCCATCCATTCTCTCAGTTCTGCTCCTGCTTAGACCAAGACCTTCTCCAAACTTCTTCCAACTCACTCAATCACCTTGGCTCCATAGCATCACCTTTATCATCTGGCATATTGGACGATTCTATTGTCACTAAATACAATCAATCAACTAATCATACAATATCACCACAAACCAATCATATATCACTGATGACCAAATGTCGTCTCAAACAGTCCTAACTTTCAAAGTAATAGACTAGGAAAATATTCAAATGATATATCAGGAGAGGCTAACAATCCCCTGCAACAAATATCTACCTTCACAACTACTCAATGATCAACTTAGGCGGATCGCACCTGTCCACTCAAGCAGGACTCCTCTTCACACACAAGTGATCCAAAAATGTAAAGTGGGAAAATTTTCGACTATCTCACTACCTCCTATAGAAAGGTACACTACCAAGCCTCCTAACTACTATCAAATATCAGCTACAGGAATATCAAGTCACTGCAGAGTCCATCGACCAATTCAAAGGCATCCCTGGTCGGTGGCGCAGTGACAGACTAAATTAAACACTGCGCTCTCTCTTTCCGTTGCCAGTTTATGTCACTTTTGATTGAGGCAACGTAACCTTACAGATTACAGATTACAGATACCACACAATACACAAATACCCCACACACCACTAACTTGGCTATGATACTTATCCACTACAACACTTGCCGTACAATACAAAAGGTCTTGGCTCTCGGGGGTTAGAAATCCGAAAGCATCTCTACCACAGTGCTACCCCTGCTGGAAAAGGAATACTACGCCTCATAAGCATCAAATTTTAAGTATTCTACCTTGAAATACCTAAATATTCACCTAAAACCTAATGAACCTCCTATTTAAATAGCTCACAACCAATATTCACTATAACCAACCAACTTAATATTCTATTTCAATTTATCTCCATACACAAACTGATATGGTTCCAGCCACTCACCTTAACTCTTCAACGTCTGGGCTTGGCACCTAAGCTTGTTAATCATCATAAGCTTCTACATTTGATCTGGTATAATGTATCTGGCTAAAACCAACCCAGGATGCTAAACCACTGTGCTATACGCTAGTACACAGCAGACACTTCACACTGACAGCACCACGATCCCGATATAAAATACAAATATCTTACAATCTCAGTTACATATATGATTTGCAAATGACGCATTCACTAATAAACGATGTATTTGTCTATTACAATCTATCAATATTTATATTACTATCTATCACAATGTACTCATACAAATCCTGGCAAGCTCGCCAATGTCACAAAATACTGGATTGCCTGGGGCAGTCAAGCACTTTATGAGGGTGTTGGGCAATGGATTGCATGAGGCACTATTGTGAAAGATAACATGACATGATCTAATGCAAAAAATATATAAAGGGTAGGTTTAATTATGAATAGTTTGTACAACCAGAAAAAAAATAAAAAGCTATTGAATAAACAAATACAATCGGCTTCCTACTTGGATACTTGGATACTTACTTGGATACTTGGTAGATTATCCCTCTTCGCCTATGGGCAGGGATCTCGATCTCTCTTAAAATTTTTTAGTCTTTCTTTAAAAGTCGAGGTGTTGGATGCTGAAACTGTTTTTTCCTCGAGGTTATTCCAGGAATCAACTACACGATTCTTGAAGAAGAATTTGGCTACATCCGTCCTCACATGTTGTTTTTGGAGTTTATGGGAGTGGCCTCTTAATTGTTTTAAAGGTTTTACAAAAAGGTTGCTAGGGTCTGTCCTGTACATATTGTTTATATATTTATAAGTATCTATTAGGTCACACCTGTTTCTCCTGTCAGCTAGAGATTCTAGTTGTACAGACTCAACACACAAGCTCAAACACCTGTCTTGGACCTTTTGTAATCTACTTATATCTCTTACAAACCATGGAGACCATGCAGTAGAAGCATACTCTAAAATTGGCCTTATGAGGGACTTATACAAATTTGAAATTTTTTTTTTTTAGTAAAACCACTGAAACATCTTTTTAAACATTCCTATTCTCTGATTAGCTTTTGATATAATATAATTAACATGCTTGTTTGGTTTTAAATCATTTGAAATTAATACCCCTAAATCTTTTTGATCACTAACCTCTTTTAGATAGGTGCCATTTAAAGAATAAAAGAAAGTTATAGCTGAATGGACTCTTAAAACAACTCTTCTCTTTAGGCCCTAAATAGTGCTAGATGTTCACAAAATTATAGTCAGTCCTGCGCGTTGCCACACTAACATTGACGAGTGCACTTTTCTGATTGGTAACTCCTTCACAAGATACTCTCTCACTGGCACGGGTCACGATGATGTTCCGCTGAAGTTTGGACACTTCATTGAAACATTGAAAGTCACTT
>JAGTTF010004164.1:0-11773 GCA_019095985.1 Streblospio benedicti | reverse complement strand
GGGGCCCCCCCCGCGAGAAATTTTTTGGGGGGGTTTCAGACCGCTCCCTTTTGCTCCCTTTTGCTTCCGGTTCAGCCTCCCGGCGGCCCTCATCTCAAATTTCCCACATGGAATGAGCATTAGGGTCGCCAAGAGAATCTTCCAGTTTTTCCCTGTCTTCGATGGGGAGGTTCAAAAACGCCCCGGCCTTCCCGATAAATCCACCAGCCATCCCCCACCAGGGAGGAACCCCGGGACAGTGGAGGGTCTTTCGTTGTGCACGTAGGAAAGACCCCATGGGGTTCGCAAACTTGTAAAAGTTCTTACATCCTTGAAGGACACACTTGTGGGGGCGAAGGCCATCCCCCCAAAAGGGTTGACTCCTTCCTCCCCCTGTCATTTCCTGCCCAGGACGCCTGCCTCGGGCCGCCTCTGTTTTCCAACCTGCCTCTTCCCCTTTTTTCCCCGGGGCCCCACCCAGGGGCCAAAAACGCCCAAAGAGGGGTTTTTCCGATGTGCCGCTCCCCCAACGTTGAATCCTCCTCCCAGGGGGCCGCGCCCTGGTGGGGGCCCGGGGACCCGTTGTTTTTCTCCTGCTGGGGCCTTCAGAAACCCAGGGGGGGATGGCATGATCGGGGTTTCCCCCTTTTCTGCGATCTCACCCCGAGCTCAGCGATCCGCCCGCAGGCCCCTTTCCCCTTTCGTGGAAACCCGGGCCCCGGGGCAGATAAAATCGCGCAAACCGTGGCTTTATAGGTGGGGGGGGGTTTCCCCTCCCCTTTTGGGCCGGGAGGGGCCCGCCCCCCGAGGCGGTAAAAGGGCTAGCCGGCCCCGCTCCCCCCTGGTCAAACGCGGGGCCCCCGGCCCATCCCTGCCCCCCTCCCCCTTTGGGGTAGGGTCGTCCTTTAGTCGGCCGGTTTGGGTATGCTCTTAGCCCTCTTCGGCCCGCCGCCTCCTCGGCAAACCTGCCGTTTTGACTGACCAGGTACTGCGGATGCTCGACTTCCAGTCACCCTTTTTCATTCGGGGTCCAAAGCTCCGCCTGATCCTCTGGCCCGAAAATCCCCCAAGATTCCTTTCCCCCCTTTTTACTCTTTTCCCCGCTCCTTTTTCCCCTTTCTTTCGAAAGACCCTGTTTTGCAACACTTGAAAACCTTCCCGGCCCGAGTGTCAGGTTATAGGGGTGGAGCACACTCTACCCAACAGTAAGTCCCTTTCCTTCTCCCCGGGGGTAGTCGAGATGGTCCCAGGAGCAGAACACGCTCTGTGTCGCCTCCCATAAACCTCTACTCCTTAGGCGGCAGAGATGGTTCCATTTCATCTCCCCGTATCCCCTAGTTGATGTGCAGGCCGAGGTACTCTAGCGAGCCCTCCCCAATAATGCCGTTGTCCTTGTACTGCTGTAGGGACGCCATTCAATGCTCGCTTTACTGCCGCCCCTACTGCGCCTCCTGGGTTTGTTTTAACCGACTCCAGCCAAGGCACGTCAATTTCTCGGCTGGCGCCACCTTCTTTCGTCCTTCGTGTCGGATCGCCTGACCTTCCGTAGCCTAAACTTCTCGGTCGAGACCTGCTGATAGCCGGTTCCCCATCATCACGCCGCTGGGTTGTCGCCCGCCAACGCCATCTCCGCCACCTCGTCCGACTTCTCTAGTCTGGACGAACAGTTTCCCTCTTCCTCCCAACAGACCCACTCCATCCTCAGTCGCCTGTCGCCGCCCCTTTCGAGGGCGGCGGCGGGTTCTACTGCTTTGTACCACGGGCACGCCTTGCAGAGACTTCTTCCCGCATCAGACCATATATGTCAGCACGGGTCTTCTGTAGTCAGTTGGTGTCACGATCCGGCCCTCGGCAGCACCTGCGTTAGGGGAAGCAGTACGGACCAATGGGTCTGCCTGCACTGGCTGGCCATGCCATTCGCCGCAGGGTGGGTCAGGAGCATAGCATTGCGACTGCGTGTCACTGGTGGTGGTGACTGAGCCTCACTCAATGGTCGGGCGTAACTTCCTTTGGCGACAAGCTGTCGACTCGCCCACTCCTCGGCGTGACCCGACCTCAAGGCCCCTCTTTCCGATACACATATAGTGAGTGGATTCAAGGGCGGTCGCCTGCAGTGTGCTGCAGGCGTCGTGATCATGCCACTTTTCCTTGCTGAAGCGACCTCTCGCCTCCTCCCACTGTAGTGGCGGGGATCCTCAGAAGTGCCTTCCGTGTGGCATCGCATTGTTCCCTACCCACAATTGGGCTCCTTCGCCTCAGCGTCCACTCCAGGCTAAAGCCAAGGGTGGATAGGTGTCCGCTATCTCGAATCACCTCTTTCAAACGTCGTTCTACATGGTGACTAGATCTCCATTCAGACGCGCCTAGCGTGGTACTGTCGCAAGATCCTGGTCACGGCACTAAACTGGCCAGTGGGACCGGTCGCGATGCCAGTACGACTCAAGGCGATGGTCACTGGGTCGCTGTGGCTGTGTTGCTTCGTGACGCCACTAGCCGAGGCTAGACGCCGCCGATCATCTAACACCGATCCCCTTGGGACGATGTTGGTTCCCTTACTATCCCTCAAGCAGGTTAACTGGCACCCCATCGCACAGGCCACCGGCCCTCACCGTGCTGGGCGAGTGCCTGGTGACTAACAACAAGCCGGGTTACCAACAGGCCCTCACTGGGAGGACTTCTCGCATCGGTGCTGGCTAACGCAACTATCAGGGCGTCTTTACGAAGCTACGTCCCAGGCTGGAGAGGAGGGGGTTTGCCACCGGCCAGCCCCGCCAGATAAAGAAGGCCTATTCCTAAAGGAAGGTTACCAGCCCCACAAGTACATTCCTAATTAGCCGCTCAAGGAAACTGAGGCCCCCACGGCCAAGTCTCAGTACTGTAGTGTACTGAGTCCCTAATCCTACAGTGGGCTTAAGAAGGAATAACAACAAGGTGTGTGTGTAACAAAGGGGATAACCATACCTAGTCCAGTGCAACGTATAACTCCTATTTACACTCTGCGAGATTGCTGCAACCTCGCGCACTGGAGACCTATACTCCTCTAGGCGGCAGAGATGGTTCCATTTCATCTCGTATCCCCAGTTGATGTGTGCAGCCCAGGTACTCTAGCCCTCCCCCAGTTGCCGTTGTCCTGTCGCGGTAGGGGACGCTCAAATGTCGCCCCCCTTTAGGTCCTCAATGCGCCCTGGGTTTGTTTTAACCGGCAAGCCATGTCGGCTGGCCCTGGGGGCTGGCTCTCTTCGCCGATTGTCGGTCGCCCCGACCTTCCTACGCCCCAAACTTCCCTTGGGTCGAGACCGGTTGATAGCTGGTTCCATCACGCAGGTTGTTGTTGTCGCCTAACGCCTGCATCTCCGCTCACCTCGTCGACTCTCTGCTAGTCTGACGAACAGTTTCCTCTTTTCTCCCGAATTCCACACCATCCTCATCCTCCGGTCGCCCCCCTTTCGAGGGCGGGGAGTGCTCGCTTTTGTACCACGGGGCACGCCTTGCAGAGACTTCTTCCCCGACTGTAATTCAGGCCAGCACGGGGGTCTTCTGTAACCCGTTGGTGTCAATGATCCGGCCCTCGGCAGCAGCTGGGTTTAGGGAAGCTACAGTACGACCAATGGGTCTGCCTGCACCCAGCCATGCCATCTCCATCTCCGGGTCAGAGCATTGCGACTGCGCGGTCACTGGTGGTGGCGGACTGAGCCTCACTCAATGGTCGGCGGAGACTTCCTTTGCGACGCCGACTGCCTGCTCCCTCGGCGTGGTACCCGACCTGCGCGCTCCCCCTTCCGACATATAGTGGCGGGGATTGGCAGCGATTGCCTACCGTGGTGCTGCAGCGTCGCATCATCTGCGACTTTCTTCCTTGTTGAAGCCTTGAGCCTCTCGCTCCCCTTCCGACTTCGTAGTGGCGGGGGTCCCGAAAGTGCCTTCCGGTGCTGTAGGCATCGCATTGCGAAACCCTGTTTCCCTCTTGCTGTTCTACCGACAACTGGGCTCCTTCGCCCCTGCGTCCACTCCAGGCTAGCTTCCACAGCGGTGGATGGGGGTGTCCGGAATTCCCGCGAATCACCTCTTCGGGCTGTGGTCGGGGACATGGTGACTGGAATCTCCATTCGTATTATCGCGCCCGCAAGCGTGTACTGTCTTGAATCCTGGTCACGGCACCAAACTGTAAACAAAGTGGGAGGCCGTCGCGCGGCGCCAATGCGACCTGCGATGGTCACTGGGCCGCCACTGTGCTGGCGACGCCACTAGCCGAGGCTAGGACGCCAAAGTGACTGGATGACTGATCCCTGATGTTGGTTCCCCTTACTACTCCTCGTTGTGTTAACTGGTACCCCACGTACAGGCCACCGTCCACCGTGCTGGGCGAGTGCCTGCAGTGACTAACAAGCCGGGTTTCACAACAGGCCCCACTCGGGAGGACCCTCGCACCGGTGCTGACAAGCAACGATCAGGGCGTCCCCTTTACGAGCCACGCCGTCCCCAGGCGCGGGAGGGTTCGCCACCGGCTAGCCCTGTCAGATAAGTAAAAGAAGGCCTATTCCCAAAGGAATAGGGGTTACCAGCCCTACGTGCTATCCGACTAGCGTCTACAAGGAAAATGAGGCCCCAATGGCCAAGTCTCAGTACTGTAGTGTACTGAGTCCCCTAATCCTACAGTGGGCTTAAGAAGGAATAACAACAAGGTGTGTGTAACAAAGGGGATAATATACCTAGTCCAGTGCAACTTATATAACCTTTCTTTTACACTCTGCGAGGTTGCTGCAACCCTCGTGCACTGGAGACCTACTGAGAACTAGTTTCATTACAATATGACAATATGCCATAATGACCTTTGACCTTACCTCATAAGATTACATAAGGATGCACATGACCATGGTACGTATGTAAGGATATTGGCGCATGATACTGCAATATGCGCAGGTGCTATGAATACTACTCCAAAATAAGCATGATATTTACATTTTATGAGTATATAAAAAACATTCTGTACCATTGTGTTATCATCTGAGCAAGCCCGTTTTGACTCTGCACCAAACAAATTCGGTTAAGATTGAAGAAAGTTATGGGGGAAAGCTATGGTACTAAAACAATACTGTACACTGTCATACTGTCATACTGTCATATATTTCAACGCCACTCACTGTGATTTAGACAGTCCAATTCATCAGATCCATCGAAACAGTTGGAATAGCTATTACATCGGAGCCCTTCATAGACACAAACCTCCATCTGCACACTGCCATTCATCGGCCCACAGGCTATAATATGAAAAATATATGATCGTGATATGTGAGTCAACCAGATCGCACTGTGGTCAGATATTTAACAGTCGCTTTTTGCCATCACATCGATATATATTTCCCCGATGCAAAGTCCAGATGAACACTGTCAGAAATCGGGCCCAGGCTATAATATGAAAAATATATGATTGTGATATGTACCGGTGAGTCAATTATGTTTATGATACATCAGTCACAACATTTACCTACACAACTTTGAACACCACAAATTTCCCAAACTTTCTTGCCAATCAATACACAAACGTTGATAGTTCACCAATAGAAAGAATGAAAATCCCGATCTTAACGCATGATCTACACCCTGGATCGACCCTTGACCAAGCTATTTAGATCGAGCGATTTGCTACGCATATCTTTCAAATCCCCACTACTTGCCTCATTTTCAACTGACTAAGGGTCATATTGTACCATTGAATTAAATTTTCTAGATATTAGAACATTTAATCAAAGTTCATATTCTTTGACCAACCTATCACCAGCAGTTACTACGAAAAACAAAATAGTCAAGACTCCAAGGGGTGAACCGTGAAGTCGGGTATATACAAACGTTTTTTGCTGATTTTGAGTCCGTGAGGGTATATACTAACATAATGAGGCGGGTGCCGCTCTGGCATCCTTCAGCAATTTTTTATGGGGGCTGGTTTATTTTATATAGGAAAACGACCCCTTCTGTTGTTTTATTAGTCAATCTGCCAGATTGACCACTTTGCATTTGTGAGAAGTGTAAGTTTTTTTCAGTGTTTCATGTTGTTGAGGGTCTAAAGAGAATATTTAGCGAGTTTGTCGGTGCGGCATCTCCGGGGAAATTTTTTTTAGGCAAAAATTCAAAATGGCCGCCACCAAAAATGTGAAAACAGATTTTTCACCATTCAAATCTCATGCCTGTGTAATACATCATTTTTTTATAATTTGGACACAAGGAATTGATTTTTTTCCATCCTAAATTTGATTAGAGGTCATATTAGAGGTCAAATGGTGATGAAATTAAAATGGCGTCGTTCTTAACAGGACAAAAGAGAAAGTAGAACTTTCAATGCTTCATCAAGTGTATCATATTATTTTTATATGCTGAAGTAATTTGGACTTGGAAAATTCATTTCTACCATCAGATGTTCGATTAAAGGTCATATTATAGGTTAACTCTGCCAATACAAAGCTGTAAATTTAAAATATGATTAACACATATTGATATAGATTAACATGTAAAATTCCAATAGCAATTATGTATGAATATGTATGAATGCTGATGTTTCTAGATAATGTTAAATGCCTTATTCTTTTAAATACATCTAACATCTGATAAGTAAAAGGCTAATTGTTTATTCCACATCTATTTGACCCATAGTTCCTGCAAATATTTTATGACAGTCAATGTAATTTGATAAACACACGTCAGTCTTTAATCATACAAAATTTAATCAGCGTACATCTAATTTACAAAGACCAGTATTCAAACCGACTACATGTGTATATGGTGTTCAATTGCTTCAAATGTCCAAACATTCCTGATCCTTTGCACAACTGCATCCCAAGTCTGTTTTGGTCTTCCCTTCCCCGTTCCTTTCTTCTTTTAAAGTTTTCTTACTTGGCTAATCCAGCAAGAGTTGAGCTCAACCTGACCTAGCCATCTCAAACTCCCTTTAATGGGCTATCACTATCAATAAGAATAAGAATAAGAATAAGAATAATTTATTTCGATAATATACATTTACAGAATTTGTATAAATGTATAATCATAGCAATAAGATATAAATAAATAAATAAATAAAATAAAATAAAGTTGTGTGGACGAGAAAATTAACACAGTATTAAAATATCACAGTCTTCCAATATGTGAACAAACCACTATAATTATTAACTCGGACTTAGTAATAGCTTAAGATTGCACAAGATTGTTCTCAGAGGATTCCAATCTCTTTATAAACCCAGTAATAGCATTCCTCATTATTATATCAAAATGATGAACATTGTAGTCTAAAAGGTTCCTTGATATACTGATACGGTGCTTAAGGTTCATCAGTATCCTAAAACTCTATTATAAGCAACCTAATACGACGCAGAGAATCTGCAGTAAAAATACACCCACAAATGTGAACAGTAAAAACTAGTGCAATAAGTCTTAAAAAGGTGAGTCTTTTACATCATCGCTGCATGACTTAAATTATTGACTAACACTGTTGCCCCAAGAATATAAATTACAATGCAATTAGAAATACCTGCATCATCTTTACAATCACTTGTCATAATGACACCTAAATACTTATTTTGTCAACAAATTTAACCGGGTGACCAAGAAGTAATAGTTTAGGTACACTAGACATGGGCACAATTTTAGATTTGATACACATATAAAACAGTTTTCTTTTGACATTAAATATAACTTCAGAAGTGCTAGCATACTTCTTGCACACAAGAATAAAATGTTGAAGAATACTTATAGATGGGGGCAATAAGAACTGGTATCATCTTATGCATATTAAATGATTGATAGATATGATTATTGATAAAACACCCAACATTAAGTCTATTGAGAATTGGATAAGTCATCAACATATACATTGAAAGTGAGGAAATGACTCCACCCTGCAGGCGGCGGATCATGCGACTCTTTCCTTTGTTGAAGGGGCCCCCGGGCCCCTTTCCCCGACTGTAGTGGCGGGGACCCCAGAAGTGCCTTCCGGTGCTGTAGGCACGCATTGCGCCCCTTTTCCCTTTTGCTGCCCCCACCGACAACTGGGCCCCTTTCCCGCCTAAACCCACTCCGGGAGTTTTAAAGGGGTGGATGGGGTGCCCGGGACCCCCGGAATCACCTCTTCAACGTCCTTTACAGGGTACAGACCTTCCGGGGCCCCCGGGTGTCTGTGCAAAATGGTCCGGGCACCAAATTAAACAAAGTGGAATCGGCCCCCTACGACCTGCGATGGTCACGGGGCCCGGGTTGGAAGCCAACCCAAAGCCGGGGTTGGGAGGGATCAATTTCCCACCCCTTGCCCATTTTTGGGTTCCCTTTACTACCCTCGTTGTGTTAACTGGACCCCCACGTACAGGCCACCGGCCCCCAACGGGGCTGGGAAAAGTGCCGGACCACAACCCGGGTTTTCCCAAAAAAGGGCCCCCACTGGGAGGATTTCCAAACCGGTGCTGACAGGGAACGATCAGGCCCCCTTTAAAGGCCACGGGGGTCCCCAGGCGGTGGGGGGTTCGCCCCCCGGCCCAGCCCCGCCAGAAAAGAAAGAAGGCCTTTTCCCCAAAGGAATGGGTTAAAACCCCCCTTGTGTTATCCAAATTAAGCTTCTTTAAAGGGAAAACCCTTGGGGCCCAAATGGAAAGTCTCAGTATTTATTTATTTATCCCTAACCCCACAGTGGGCTTAAAATAAAAAAAAAAAGGTTTTAAAAAAAGGGGGATAATATCCCTTTAGTCCAGTGCAACATATAAACCCTTTTCCCTTTTAAAAGCGAGATTGCTGCAACCCTCCCAAGACTGGAAAACCAAACTGAGAACTAGTTTAAATTACAATATAAATATGCCATAATGACCTTTGCCCTTTACCTCATAAGATTACAAAAGGAGGCCATGCCCTTTTTTATGAAAAGGAAAATTAGATGATATTTCAATAGGGGCAGGTGCTATGAATACTACTCCAAAATAAGCATGATATTTCATTTTAGAGTTTTAAAAACACATTCTGTACCATTGTGTTATCATCTGAGCAAGCCTGTTTTGATTTTGCACCAAACAAGGTGATTTTTTATCACATTTAATTTAAAATTGGGTTATGGGGGAAAGCTATGGTACTAAAACAATACTGTCATCAATCCCGTCATACTGTCATATATTTAAACCCCCCACTCACTGTGATTTAAAAGCCCAATTCATCAGAACCATCCAAAAAAAGTTGGAATAGCTATTACATGAGTTTTCCCAGAACAAACTCCACCCGCACTTTTTATTCATGGGCCCCTAGTTTAAAAAAAAAAATATATGATCGGGGGGATATGTGAGTCAACCAGACGCACTGGGGTAAAGGATAGGGAAAGTCCCCTTCCACCCTTATTTTTCCGGATGAAAAGTCCAGAAACCACTGTCAGAAATGGGGCCCACTTTTAATATGAAAATATATGATTGTGATATGTCCCGGGTGAGTAAATTATGTTTAATACATCAGTCAAAAACATTTAAAATTTGAACCCCAAAATTTTCCCCAAACTTTTTTTGCCAATCAATAAAAAAGTTGAAAAATTCACCAATAAAAAAAGAAGAAAACCCCATTTTAACGCATTTTCCTACCCCCCGGATCAACCCCGACCGGTTTATTTAGTTTTGGGGATTTCCACTTTTTACCCTTTCAAACCCCCCATTTCCCCTTTTTAACTGCCCAAGGGTCATATTAAAAATTTTGAATTAAATGTTTTAGAAAAGAACATTTAACCCAAAGTTCATTTTCCCTTTAAAAACCCATCCCAGCAGTTACTCCCGTAAAACAAAATAGTCAAGACCCCAAAGGGGGAACCCCGTAAGCCGGATTAAATTTTTGCTTATTTTTAGTCCTGAGGGGATAACCCAACATAATGAGGCGGGGCCCCCTTTGGGACCTTTTTAGCAATTTTTTATGGGGGTTTTGGGTTTTTTTTATAAGGGAAAAAGAACCCCTTTTGTTGGGTTTTTTTAGTCAATCTTCGGGGAAACCCCTTTGCATTTTTCAAAGGTAAGTTTTTTTTATGTTTCAGTTGGAGGGTCAAAGAGAAATTTAAAGGAAATTTTGCGGGGATCTCCGGTTAAATTTTTTTTAGACAAAAAATTTAAAATGGGCCCCCACCAAAAACGTGAAAAAAAGATTTTTTCACCATTCAAATCTCATGCCTGTGTAATACATCATTTTTTTAATTTGGGGAAAAGGAATTGATTTTTATCCTAAATTTTGGGTTGAGGTCATAATTTGAGGCCCAAAAGGGATGAAAAAAATGGCCGTTGCTCTTTAAAGGGAAAAAAAGAAAGAGAACCCTCTTCATTTATGTATCTTAATTTTTTTTATATGCTAAAGTAATTTAAATGGAAAAATTTTAAATTTTTGCCATCAGATGTTCGATTAAAGGTCATATTTGGTTAATTTGGGGGCCAATACAAAGCTTTAAAATTTTAAAAAATGATTAACATATATATTGATATAGATTCATGTAAACCCCAAAAGAAAATTTTTGTATTTAATATGTAATGAATGTTTTATGTTTCTAGATAATGTTAAATTTTTCCTTTTTTAAAAATTTAATAACTTTTGATAAGTGAAAGGTTTAAATTTTTTATTCCACATCTATTTGACCCATAGTTCCTGCAAATATTTTTTTTGACAGTCAATGTAATTTGGGTAAAACCCCGTCAGTCTTTTTAAACATACAAAATTTTTTCAGCGACATCTAATTTAAAAGACCAGTATTCAAAAAGGGCTACATGTGTATGGGGGTTCAAATTTTTTCAAATGTCCAAACATTCCCGAAACCCTTTTCACAACTGCATCCCCAAAATCTGTTTTGGTCTTCCCTTTTCCCCTTTTCCCTTTTTTTTTAAAAATTTTCTTACTTTGGGTAATCCAGCAAGAGTTGAGCTCAACCTGACCTTTTGCCATCTCAAACCCCCCTTTTAAGGCTAACACTATCAATAAGAATAAAAAATAAGAATAAGAATAAAAATTTTTTTCATAATATACATTTAAAGAATTTGTATAAATGTATAATCATAGCAATAAAAATACAAATAAATAAATAAAAAAAAATAAAATAAAATTGTGTGGGCGAGAAAATTAAACAGTATTAAAATATCCAGTCTTCCAATTTTGTGAACAAACCACTATAATATAAAAACTGGGGATTAGTAATAGCTTTTTCACAAGATTGTTCTCAGAGGATTCTAATCTCTTTATAAACCCAGTAATAAACTCCTCAAATTTTTATATCAAAATGATAACATTGTAGTCTTTTAAAAAACCCCTTTATATACTGATACGGGGCTTAAGGTTCATCCGTATCCCAAAAAATCCCCATTATAAACAACCTTAAAACGACGCAGAGAATCTGCAGTAAAATTAACCCCCAAAAGTGAACAGTAAAAAAATAGTGCAATAAGTCTTTAAAAAAGGGGAGCCCTTTAAAATCATCGCTGCATGACTTAAAAATTTCTTTTAACACTGTTGCCCCAAGAATATAAATTACAATGCAATTTTGAAATTTTCGTCATCTTTACAATCACTTGGGCATAAAAGACACCCAAATACTTTATTTGTCAACAAATTTAAGGGTTTGACCAAGAAGTAATAGTTTAGGTACACTAGACATGGGCACAATTTTAGATTTTTTAATTAAAAATATAAACAGTTTTCTTTAAAAATTAACTTTAGAAGTGTTTGCATACCCTTTCCCCAAGAATAAAATGTTGAAGAATACTTTATAGATGGGGGTAAGAACTGTATCATTTTGGGAATAAATTAAAAAGATTGATAC
>JAGTTF010004157.1:0-12853 GCA_019095985.1 Streblospio benedicti | reverse complement strand
AAAAACCCGACCCCCTTTTGGGGGGCCCTTTTGTTGTTGGGGGTAACTGGGGAAAAATCCACAGCCCGGGGGTAACAAACTGTTTTATATGGGGGTAGCAGCAAGGCTGTTACTTCCACAATAAATTTAAATAATTTTTATATTTCTAAATTTTCTACCCCGAAACAGCCCAATCCGGCATGCTGCATGCCATAGTTTAGTTTCTTTTCTCTTCTTTTTTCTCATTTTTCAATCAGATATTACATTTATAATGTACATATGTATAGTAAAACAAATATTCTATTTGTGGTAATTGGTCAGTCGGTTTATTATTTTATGTCTCTCAATTCAGTTATACAATAAATAAGTATATCGTCTACTTGGTTTCTAGCTTTGATTTATTCTATGTACTACACCTATGTTCAAACTGTTACTCAATTTATTTTCAATATAAATATCATAGGGCAAGGGCATGGCATGTACAATAAAATGGTGTTTTTTAAAACATAGGTTTATTGGCATGACATGACTGCCAAAACGTTAACCCCAACCTTTAACCAGCTTTCAGCTAGCAGCTAGACTGCTCACGCATAAGAACAAGGCTTCCACAGTCTAACCAAATATTCTTTTCAGCATTTCTGATGTCACAGCCAGTTTGATTTTTAATTTCAAGGGAGAAGACATACACAATTTCGACCTCCGCCTCCCCCACCACCTCCATTTGAAGCACACCTCCATTTTAGTGCCTTTTTCAGTGCTTGTCTTGCAGGGTAACTTTCCATTTACAGGCTATCAACTGCATAGAACTGGGGTAGGGGGGTAACAGCAAAGCTGTTATTCCCCCAACAAATTTAAAAAAATTACATCGCTTCTAATTTTTATATGGGGGTAGCAGCAAGGCTGTTACTCTCACAATAAATTTAAATAATTTTTTATATTACTTCTAATTTTCTACCCCGAAACAGCCCAATCCGGCATGCTGCATGCCATAGTTAGTTCTTTTTCTCTATCTTCTTTTCTCATTTTATACTTATAAGTTACATAATGTATAGTAGAATAAGTATTGTTTTTTGGTAATTAGGTCAATCAGATATTACATTTATAATGTACATATGTATAGTAAAACAAATATTCTATTTGTGGTAATTAGGTCAGTCGGTTTATTATTTTATGTCTCTCAATTCAGTTATACAATAAATAAGTATATCGTCTACTTGGTTTCTAGCTTTGATTTATTCTATGTACTACACCTATGTTCAAACTGTTACTCAATTTATTTTCAATATAAATATCATAGGGCAAGGGCATGGCATATTGTGAGACTTGTCTATTGACAAAGTTCTTCTCTCAACCCACAACGTACTCAACGGTGCTCACAGTAATGTACCTTGCCCCCCCCCACTTTTCCACTGTTGACACACAATCCAAGGCTAATTTTTGAATCGTAGAGGCTCTGTCTGCGCCGCCTTGTTGCCAGGGGAGCAAGTCCATGGACGTTTTATGGCGCCATGCTCAGCCTCTGACTGTCCATGAGCATGAGCTGCTTTGAATTGTTCTTCCTCAGTTCCCGGCCTCAATGTTTGTCAAATATTCTGATCCTGAACTGGAATCATAAACTCAGAGCTGGTATTCCCCTCGTCCTCGTTCATAACCTGCTTGCAGGTTCGATGTAAAGACTCTTGATGCAAGTCATGTGGATAAAGTGCAATGGGGAAACGGGCAGAAAGTTTGCACCAGACTGAAGGAACATCAGAAGGAGACGACGGGAAGCAAACCAGAAGGGAGCATACACCAGAACCACAAAGAAAGAGTCAAAAACTGGAAATAAAACAAAGAGTGCCATCACGGGATAATACAAACCAGAACAACCATCAAGATAGACTGGGGAGCCCAGAATAATAGACAGAGAAAGTGAATGGAAACCAGGACCATCAAAGAGTCTGTATTTCCGGAACCTGCAAGCAGAAAGTTATGAACAGGCACGAGGGGGCACCAACTCTCACGTAGTTTATGATTCCATCCTCGCTCAGGGGATCAGAATATTTGACTTGTGACATTGCACTGGAAGAATATTCTGAGGATGCCAACAGTTGTTTTTGCAAAAACTGTAAATGTATTTAAAAATCTAGTGTTGTGAGCAAGAAAGATGAACTAATATATTTCATACCAACACAATGAACACATTCAAGAAAATAGCTGGACATAGTTACACATCTGTTATAACTAAACTGGCAGAAACCTTATCAATAGCTGCAAAGCCATTCAACGTCCGATTTTAACACACACTAGGATGCAACGCGTGAAACAGCATGCAAAGTTATTCCTCGGCATATCCTGCAAAAGAATCACGGATTGTGGATATGAAGGATACAGATTTGCAGCTCATGACATATTTAAATGTGGTTACTACCCAAAATCAAATCACGTAACATGTGGACTACGGATTTGCAACAAGTTGTAGTCTGCGCAGAAAAAGGTTGAAAATGCTATTAACCTTGAACAACAGTTAGAATCAGATATAAATGAACTATCCTTCCGTTCTGTTCATCTCGCAGGGATACTCTCTCTTCTATTCTGATCGCCGCCGATTATCACCCAGTCACAGTCAAGAACACGTTTTCCAAGTAACACCAAGCGGACGACTTATGAACAACGCCATTATTTGACGAACAGTAGAGATCAAACTGTCGTACATATTGTGACGATGATCATGACCGTCAATCTCGTGTCGATGTGACAATGATACTGGATAAATCAATCATAAGAGCATTTAAACGCCTAATCGCGCCACCGGAGGACTGTCTATCGTCATTTCAATTTAATGTACCAATAGTTTAGTTTAGGTTTAGAGTATTTTAACGATTCGGTTGGTGCAAATTTATTTCAAAGACAGCAATAAGTGTGTACATGCACTAATTGACACAGGGGCAGCTATATCAGCCTGTTCTAGATCAATGATGGACAAATTATATCCATAATTTATGAAAAGTATTGTCCCCAACCCACGAAATCATTTAGAGTTGCTGATGGCAAAATGGTGAAACCATTGGGTTCAAAAATTATTACGTTCTATTTAAACAAACAAGAACTTTGTACAAAAAGTGTACATTTTTGAAAACCTTAACCACAGTTTGATACTGGGACGACCATTTTTACAGGATTATGGAGCAATCTTAGATTTTTAAAAATCGTAAATTTAACCTCCAAAACAAGATAAAAATCCGAACTACGGAACCTGTTGCAGTCAAACCCAATTCTTTTTGTCTTATTCAAGCTGTAATTATATGGTTTATTTTATGTAGTAATGGAATCATCTTGAACAGTGCTGCCGCCTATCGGCGCTTTTGTTAACTATATGTAATCTCGTATGTTCTCGAGCAATAAACGACATTCAGCCATATTGAATCACAACCCGGCGTTTGTTCTGATTTATAAGATGGTGTCAGAAGTGGGATCTATCTAAATGACGCCTAAAATTTTCACTCAAATAATGAAATAAGTGACATAGCACAAGTAGGACGCATATTTATTGGCAGTTAAGGGATATTAACGAAGAACTGTGGATTTTGTCGCCAGGTCAGTCTTGTCTTCCACAAGGTCATTCATGCCAATGTCCTGTCAAAAGTAGCGTCTCGTCGATGTAATTATATAAATGTCAGTAGTGCCTCTAAAACATTATTTGTGTGTATATTTGGAAAATTAGAAACGTCAGTCATGCCTAAATATCAGTCACCAGATCCGTTTGATTTCTCAAAGCCATCATCCTGGCCAGATTGGAAGTCGAGATTTCTGCGATATTACACGTTAGAGAAGTTGAAAAATGAAACAGGGGATGTTCAAGTATCCGCCTTAGTATATGTTATGGGACGTCAGGCAGAAAGTATCTTTAACTCATTCACATTTGACCCAACTCCAGCGCCAACAGAACAAGTGCCAAATCCTGTCAATCCACGAGATAACTTCGACACAGTACTTGCAAAATTTGATGCATATTTTATTCCCCAGAAAAATACCATTCACGAAAGAACCAAGTTTTATCAGCGAGTACAGCATACGGGTGAATCTGTCGAGTGTTTTGTTCGATCCTTACGTGAACTAGCTGCTCATTGTAACTTTGGTGACAAGGAACAAGAACACATTAGAGATCGTTTAATTGCTGGTATGCTTGATAAAGATCTTTCACGAGATTTACAGTTAGCCCAAGAAACCCTCACGTTGACAACTGCTGTTGATAAAGCACGTCATAAAGAACTTGTTCAATCCAATTTTTCTGATAATGCTGCTGTCAATGTTGTCAAGTCTGAAAAGAAAAAATGGTCTAAACATGGTGCTAAACCTAAGAATTATTCACACCAATCTCAACAACATAAGCAAAAACGCCAAAATTGCGGGAAGTGTGGTTATGTGCATCGCTCAAACAAGCCCGACGCATGTCCAGCCATCGGCAAAACATGTAAAAATTGTTCAAAAGTAGGCCACTTCGCATCAGTATGCCGCGGGGAAAGAAAGTTCACGAAGTTATACAAGATGATAAGTTTGATGAGAGCTTGTTTTGTGGTTCTATTGATAATGACTTGTTTATTGGTTCGATTGTTCATTGTGACGATGGAAACCCAGCGTGGCGTGTTACCTTAAAATTAGGGGATTCTTCAGAGTCATTCAAAATAGACACAGGAGCCGATGTCTCTATTATGTCGTACAACACTTATCTCAGACTGAAGCCCAGACCAGTTTTAGAGGAAGTACAAACAAACTTGTCAAGTCCAGGTGGTCAACTGTCATGTCGAGGAGAGTTCAAAGCAGAAACTCATTATAAAGATGAAAAGTACATTTTTCGTGTTCTAGTTGTTGATAATCAATGTGAAAATCTTCTGGGTCGTGGAGTAGCAAATGACATGCGATTAGTTCAATTAGTACAGCAAATCCAAGAAATAGGTTGTCTGAAAACTGAGCCAGTAAAAATCATGTTGAAAGAAAACTCGATACCATACGCAGTCAATGTATCACGCAGAGTGCCCTTTCCACTGGAGTCTAAAGTAAAAGAAGAACTTCAACGATTACTCAAACTCAATATCATCAGACCCATCACAAAGCCAACGCTTTGGTGTGCTCCAATGGTTCCCGTTATGAAAAAGACAGGAAAAGTCAGATTATGTGTGGATTTGAAAAAGCTCAATGTGAATATACAGCGTGAGAGATTTGTATTGCCTACTTTAGCAGATGT
The DNA here is from genome assembly GCA_019095985.1 of Streblospio benedicti. Taxonomy (NCBI): domain Eukaryota; kingdom Metazoa; phylum Annelida; class Polychaeta; order Spionida; family Spionidae; genus Streblospio; species Streblospio benedicti. The sequence goes on along the minus strand of JAGTTF010004157.1, from coordinate 7,650 downwards.
GACTTCAAAATTGAAAGGTGCTAAAGTTTTCAGCTGTTTAGACGCCGCTAGTGGATTTTACCAAATACCTTTAGCTGAAGAGAGCCAAGAGCTTACCACTTTTATAACCCTGTTTAGTCGATATTGTTTTCAACGTCTACCATTTGGGATTACATCCGCACCTGAAATCTTCATGCGGAAAATGACAGAGGTCCTCAATGGTATTGATGGTGTTTTTGTCTATATGGATGATGTCATGATATTTGGAAATAATACTGCCGAGCACGATCATCGATTGTCTATTGTTCTCAAGACTCTAGAGAAAGCCGGGTTGAAGTTAAACAATGACAAGTGTTTATTGAGGCAATCAAAACTAAAGTTCCTTGGTCATGTGTTCACCCAAGATGGAATAAGTGTCGATCCAGACAAGGTAAAAGCCATACAAGAGATTCAACCACCAAAGAATGTGACAGAATTGCGTCGCTTCCTGGGAATGATTCATTATTTAGGAGCATATTTATCTAACTTGAATACAGTTACAGCTGCACTTAATGAACTCCTAAAAAGTGATAGCCAATGGACCTGGGACACACAGCAGCAAGATGCTTTCAAAAATGCTAAGAAATTGATAGCATCGAGTCCGGTATTGTCATTCTACGACGAAACTAAGCCTGTCATCGTAAGTGCCGATTCAAGCTCCTATGGACTTGGAGGTGTATTGCTGCAGGAACATGACAGTCAGATGAAACCTATTGCATTTTGTTCACGTACTTTGAGTGATAGTGAGAAGAAATATGCCCAAATAGAAAAAGAATGCTTAGCCAGTGTTTGGGCATGTGAAAAGTTTGATCGTTATATAAGAGGACATAATGATGTAACCTTGTTGTCAGATCACAAGCCCTTAGTGCCTTTGATAAATTCCAAAGATCTAAATGATGCTCCAATGAGGTGTCAAAGGTTATTAATGAGACTTATGAAATACGACGTCCAAGCAAAATATGTGCCTGGTAAAGAAATGTTTGTGTCAGATGCTTTGTCAAGAAGTCCTTTGAATGTAAACAATGCATCTTGTAGCATTGATAATGATGTTGAATTATATGTACAGTCAGTTGAAGCAAATTTGCCAGCATCAGATTCAAAGAAAAATGATTTAAAATGTGCAACTTCAAATGATTCTGCTCTTCAGTCGGCTGTGGTATATACATTAACTGGATGGCCAAGATATGAAAAAGACGTTCCGGATAGTCTAAAGAGCTTATTTGTACATAGAGCTTCATTGTCTGTCTCCAATGGGCTGCTGTTATATGGATCTAGGATTGTCATACCACAGTCTATGAGACCTGAGATTCTGGATAGAATTCACGATGGTCACCAGGGAATTACTAAGTCACTAGAGAGAGCTCGTCTAGGGGTGTGGTGGCCTGGAATAACAAGAGACATTAAGAATTATGTTAGTATGTGTCATCATTGCACTGAAAATAAACCTACTCAGCGCCGTGAGCCTTTATTGCCAACGCCACTACCTCAAGGTCCATGGCAATATGTTGGGATTGATTTGTTTGTGTTACATGGAAGAGACTATTTGGTTATGTGTGATTATTATTCGAGATGGATTGAAGTGCTTGCTTTATCATCAACTACAACCTCTGCCGTTATTTCGCGCATCAGGGATGTATTCTCCCGCTTTGGTATCCCACAACAGATCATCTCGGATAACGGTCCTCAATTTGCATCCACAGAATTTAGATTATTTGCATCTAAATATGGATTTAATCACATCACTTCTAGTCCGTATCTACCAAATTCCAACGGAGAAGCTGAGCGTGCCGTACAAACAGCCAAACGAATGCTGAGTCAAAAAATCCATGGCTTGCACTCATGATATACAGAGATACTCCTATTGCCGCTACAGGCGCAAGTCCATCACAATTGATGATTGGTAGGCATATTCGTACTACACTTCCTGTGCCTTCATCTACGCTAGAACCATCATGGCCAGATCGTGAAACTATTCTTGCTAGAGATGAGAGGTACAAAGATAGAGTCTCCATTCATTATGATCAAAAGCATGGTACAAAACCACTAGAAAAACTTCATCCTGGTGATCCTGTGGTTATTAAGTTAGATGGTCAGAAAGGTTGGAGAGAGAAGGGTATTGTCAAGGGAGAAGCAGATACCCCGAGGTCATATAATGTTGAAACTCCTTCTGGTACTCAAAGGAGGAACAGACGTCATTTGAAAATAATACAAATACTCCTGTATCAGATAATGCAAATGTACCAGCGGAAACTACTCATGTATCAGATAATGCAAATGTACCAGCGGAAACTACTGTCAAGAATGATATGGAGCTTCAACAACAAAGGAGATCTTCTAGAATCTCTAAGAAGCCGGAGAGATTAATTGAGGTCATTTAAATTATCTTACGGGGCATAATAACTCCCCGAGTCCAGAGGCCAGTCTAAGCCTATGAAGGATTCATTCTTGTGTAAATATGTTGTATTGTTTCCCATGTTTGGCATAGAACATTTAATATTTCTCCTAATATCTTACATTACTAGGATATAATTGACACTTGATGAACAGTAAATGACTTTCTTTTTAAATAAGATCTTAATTGTCTTAAACAGAGGGAGATGTTGTATTATGGTTTATTTTATGTAATAATGGAATCATCTTGAAATTGAAAAAACAACCATTATTTATTTGGATGATATTCTTGTGGTGAGCAGCTTCATTAAACGACCATATTTCAGACATTCATGAAGTATTGCAGTGCCTATCCAAAGCAAATCTAAAACCCTCACCTAGTAAATGTGAATTTGCTAAAACTAAAGTAGAATATTTAGGTCATCAAGTCTCAGAGTCTGGTTATGCACCTTCAGACTCACATGTTGAAGCTTATAAAAAAGTTTAACTCAGTTTAACAACAAGAAAGGTTTACGCAGTTTCACAGGTCTTGTTAATTTCTTTTTGTAATTTCATCCTTAACAAGTCGAAACTACTGAAACCATTGCACAATTTAACACTGAAAAATACAAAATGGGAATGGACAAATTGTCATGATGAAGCTTTTCATCAGTTAAAATCAATTATGTCATCTAAACCTTTTTACACTATCCTAACTTTAAGAAAAAAAGGTTTATGTCTTCTGTTATGCATCAGACATAAGTTTGGGTGGTGGTCTTTTTCAAAGAGATGCACGTGGAAATTTTATCCCAATAATGTTCACTGGTAGAGCATTAACAAAAAGGCTTAACGTGTCAGAAACATTTTTGAAAGAGAGACATTAGCAGTTGTTTACACAGTAAAACAATTTTCCATATACCTGCAACAAAACAAATTCACTCTGTATTCTGACAACAATAGCCTTGTGCAAATCTTCAAAAACCCTAATTCGAAACTCAATCCGAAGATTGAAAGATGGGCAATGTTACTGTCATCATACAAATTCAAGGTCAAACATATCAAAAGTTCTCAGAATCTTTTGGCAGATTTTTTCTGAGTCGTCGTTCGTATAATTTCAGTCATACAAAAATTGATGACACTCTCGAGAGTTTTCCGGAATTATTTGCTTATGAAAATAACAAGGAGTGTACTTCAACGACAATAATACAACGACACAAGACACTGACAGTCCAACCATAGCCGGGAAGCAAATCTCTAACAGTAAACAAATAGAAATGGAATCAAATACACATATCAATAGTTTGTGTCCAGTAACCTCGCAGTCGAACTCTTCGTGAAATGCAAAGACTGTTGAAAAATGAACGAGTATTGGATTCTCCAACGCTTGAAACGTCATATAAACTAAATACTGAACAATTACCGCAGCATGATTCTAATGCCAAAGTTGTGGAAAATCCTATTTGCACAAATTTGCACAAGGTCAGCACAAACCCGTCTCAAACTGTACAGGTTCCATCAATGCCTGATAAATCTCAAAATTACAACATAAATCTTCGAAAAACACGACATTCCAAGTTCAAGGTTGGTTGCTTTTTATGTATTTCGATAATTATCAATTGAATATTTAGTAAGCACGCGGTAGTATAACTAACGATTTATTTAATGACAAATACACCGCGGGTAGACTGTTATGGATAAAACTGAGGATTTCCAGTGAATTACGGTAAAAGCTGAGGTGGCACCAGGTAAAAGCTGAGGAAAATGGCAGAAATGTCAAGTTTTTAAAGTAAGATCAGTAATAATTTGGACAAAACGACCAAGAAAAAAAAAAAAGGTAATATATATTTCTAAGTATGTGCAGGGAATGCGGGAGTATTCAAGGTTTATAGAACTTCTTTTCAAATTAGTTCTACGCCTCACAGTTTACTCACACAGTCGCCGCACAAATTTCAACATGCAAGATTTGCTTCATTTCTAGTGCACAAGATTGATGTAAATTCAATGAAGTCTACATTATAAGTCAACATTATCCACATAAATAAAAAAAATATGCTCCTGTAACTGTATCCATGCCAAGTGGCATGAATATTGTAGATCTAGTTTTTTAGCTATGGCCAAATCTTTGTAAATTTTTTATCCAGAGCTCAGATCACGGTAAAAACTGAGGAGGCATTTTTCTCTTGAAAAACCTGCATGCGGTAAAAACTGAGGATATCTGTTTACAAAGAGCAATGTTTACATGATCTATCTATCTACTATGTGAGTAAACAATAGTAGTTTTACGTTTAAACATATTTTGGACCTTTTAAAATGGAAAAAGTTCCCACTTACAAGCCCAGGGGCGTATATTCGCATACTACGCCCACCCCTATTTGGCGATGAATAAGCATTGATTTTTGACTATATAGAGCCACCAAGTTTCTAACCATGGGTTCTGCGTGTTACTGTACGGTACTAGTCTACCAACGCGGGCGATGATGAGTGTACTGACTTTTTGACAACGTGCACGATGTTTTCCTTTAATCATCAATGGTAATTATTAGTTTCATATCTTTTCTAGCAATGCTGTCTTCATATTCGTCATTGTCACAAGAATTTTCATAGCATGGTAACATCGCACAAACCTATTTTAATAAATATTTGAACTCCGGAAGTTCGCCATTATAAATCATACTCACGCACTGGAGATATACCGAAAGCATTTAACAGTTGATGTCCGAGTCCGCTATATTGATTTCTAATGCATTAAAACGAGGTTTGCGTTGTGGAAAGCTCCTAGAGAATCACGTTTCGTTTGCAACAAGAACTATGCCGGTAAAGTGTTTTGAAAAAATATATTATTTGTTAATTCTCACTTTGGGTGTATTCTAGATGCAGATTAACACAAATATATATCTTCAAACATTGATTCAAGCTCCGCCGAAGGTTTATATCGATGTTCATTCTGAACCATTGATGGAAAATAGTGAAACGTGTCGGAGCTTCTAATATCGCCCAAAAGCATGACCATGGTAAGACCGTATGTGTACGCATACGAGCACAGGATTTCTTTAGGTGTGTCACGTTGTTTTCACGTGTCTTTGGTCACTCATCTGGGTTCAGGGTGCACGTAACTATCAATTTTCATCGATTTTTTTTGGCAGGGAAAAATATTTTTTTATTCTCACTTATTGGCCCATGGGCTTATATTCGAACATTAAGCCCATCTTCGATGTTAAGCCCATGGGCTTTTATCTTGTGAAATACGGTATATTTTAGAAAGAAAACCAGCCTTTCCTTGCATCCAAAAAAAAGAAGACAACATTTGGTAGTAGCATCAGTAAATAATCAGGTTGAATCAGCAATTGAGTTTGATGAGTCATGTACAATAAATACACCAAGAAATACAATAAAAAAGAAGCCCACCAAAAAATCCTCAAAAAGAAAGGTACCAACAAAAACATATAGTAAAAGACGGTTGTTTAAGAACATTGAAGTAAGCCACACTGAAAAGAAAATAGAAGAAATAACAGATTTAATACCCGACATTGTTTTAAGACTTACTGAAGGACGATTATTTTATGATTTTTTTTACTTTTAAAAGGCATTGCTGACGGTACATTTCAAGTTTTAATATTTCGTTTCTCCTTTTATTAGATGTATCAAGATGGTTTTCAACAAATACAACAACCAAAATGAATTACAAAATACACAATGTCTTTTTTTTTTAAGTCGGATATAAACTCTTTCACGGAAAATTTATTAGATTTATGAGTGGTTTAAAAAAATAGTGGTGACATTATTGATAAAAAATTTGTTCTGGCCATTTTGATCCAAAATCATCAAATATTAATTTTGCAGTTCCCAACATAAATAGTATAGAGATTTTAAAGATGATAAAGTTTCATTACCAACCGAATTAAAACCTGGTATTATTCAAGAAGGCATTGATCTTATGTCAAATGCAACGACTGGAAACACTTCATGTGTTTTAAGCTTTGAAAAAAGGGAAAAAACAATGATTGCCACTGGTTTAAATGAAAAATTAGTGATGCCAAGCAGAGGCTCGAGAGATCTGTTATAGATGATGTCCATGTATAAGTAGCTTTAAAGATGGTCAAAACAATTTCATTATTGGTGATTGCCAAGCAGAGGCTCTCATACCATGGCCCTGCACAAGCTATGGCTGGTTATAGATGATGTCATACAATAGTATAAGCATAGCAATTAGATAGCATTTATTAGATGCACATGAAAAATTTCAGAATAGGTCTTATATCAATGCAAAAATTCACAGGTAATAATAAAAATGATAGGTAATGAGTTAGTACAGCTCAATATGTTGTCATAGTGAAGATGCAAATACAGCAGATACTACTAGTGGCCATAGAAAAATATAAGTCAAAAAATTAATTAAAGGGGTTTATAAGTCAAAAGCCATTAATCACGTTCCCCGCATTCTTCGTTGACAGGTCGGCGATAGGTCAAAAGAAGTGTTAATCACGCCTCGCTGGTCAGCTGTCCAGGCGCTGGCTGTAGTTAGACTGGTGGCCGCTCGAGCACAGGTGGGGCCAGCGATCTCATTGCGCTCAATCGACCGCCTTCATGGCGGAATATCAGCGTATTGACGTCGTGTTGAAATGGGTCCTGCTTCCTGGGGCGCCTCTCGACCTTCCCTCCTAGCCCACGTTTTAACGTCGTCTACGACCCCCGCCAGTTTAACCCTCCGTTTAAAGAGTAAAAGATCGGCGGTTCTAGCAGTACTCTTCCATGGCGGCTACGCATTTGTCACGGTCCGGGCCCCCACAGGTCAAAACTGCCCTAAGGTCAGCCTCCCCCCCGTAAAAAGGTTTTACCGTTTGGGGTAGGGGTGGAGGGGGGCATCGTAAAAAAAGACCCCGGGGGAAAAAAGGATAGGTCCAAGAGCCCGGGGACGGGGGTTAACGGGGGAGAGTAACGCTTTTAGTTTGGCAGCGAGGAAGAACATGGTTAAGAAAAAAGGGGGATTATTATCTTTTACGGGCCTCCTGGCGGATACGAATGGGTTACGCCGGCAAGTTTTTTTCCAATCTAATAGACGAAAAAGATATTCCCCGTCTATTACGGGCCAAAAACGGGAAAAGGGGATTCAGAGTGGGACGCCGTTGTAAAGAATATTTCCCGGAATTTTGTTCGGGGGAGGACGATTTGGGAGATAATTATATTATGTCTCATTGGCAACCCCAGTATGTTTTAAGCCCCCCAAAAAAAATTTTTGACGAAAAACAGGTGTTCCCTTAGAAG
>JAGTTF010004151.1:0-19984 GCA_019095985.1 Streblospio benedicti | reverse complement strand
AACAGCAGGTAAATAAAAGAAATTAATTTACACACATATAATATCAATGAACTTATTTATAATAACTAATCATAATGCACATTTCACGCCCTCTTGGCGCATTTCAGAGGCAGACTAAATTTCTAGGAAGTTGTATACTTCCAAATGTGTGTTGCTTCGTAATCCAGCCAGTTTGGGACCAGGTGAAACTTCTGATGAAAAAGAATGGATACAATGCCCCAGATGCCAACTTGTGAATGTGCTTCTTCAACTCGATCTACCGTTTAGATGGCACATAATGTACAAACATTACAGTACTCTGTCCTACTAACCAGCAGACACGTCAACGAGGAAGTCTGCTGCGTTCCTGTCCTCCTTCTCTTGAAGCAGCTGGCGAGCGTCCACCCCACTCATCCTCGGGTACTTGGTCCAGGCCGAAGGTGTCTTCACCTGAGTACGAGTCAACAGTGTTGCCAATACAAAAGTGTTGCCAAACAAATACGTGAGATATCAGTGTTAATTGAATTGTTAATTTTGTAGCAAATGCCTTAATCGAAAGCATAAACCTTCTTTATGGAAATGTTGATAAGATAAACCTTGCTTTGGACAGTAATCGATAGCATACAGAATTATTACGACTTTTTTTCATGTGTTAGAATTGATTGAGTGAGGCAGGGGAGCATTTGAGCGTGTGAGTGGCAAATAGTTTAACTTTTCTGGCACACATGGTCACTGCTCAGATTGGCTCCTGTTAAATACAGTGTCAGCCGAGTTAGGAGATTGACACGCACCTTTTGGTCTGCAAGCTTCTTGAGCCTGGACCGGATGACGAGCTCGGCAGCTGGCAGAGACGGCTGGTCAGCTGTGTCTGAAACACAAACATGAGCTGTAAGGCACACCGGCATCACGTGTACATGCTGAAGACGGATCACCTCGCTTAAGAGAGCTCTGTTAGGTTTAAAATTTGATACCTAATAAAATATGAACTACTAATCAACACTATATAGATTACAGAGTACGTGAAAATATATAAGGTAAACGCAAACAAAATAAAATTTAACCACAAAGTTAATTATAACCACATTGTTCTGACGTACTAGGCTGACTGTCCAGAACCTGCTTTATTTCCAAGTAAGTGTTGTCGTTGTTGATGCAGACGATGTTGATCTGCAACAAATACAGCTTACAAATGTTTTTGAAATAAGTTAGTTTGTTCAAAACATGTTCATTAAAATACTCAATTTGCAAAAATGTAATGTTAAGGAAAGTGTTGTATTGTATCTTTCTTGAGTTAGATACATAGCAATGCTATATGTTCATATAATTTACATATTTTTATTCATCAAAGGTAAAATTATAAATAGAATCTATTCAACTGTTTTTCGCAATTACTATTAATGGTGATCAGTGCATACCGACCTTTATGTTGGGTACTTTGTTTGAGGCTCGCAGAAAACAGTCCGCCAATTCCTTGGGAGGGGTGTTGTAATTGCCACATCCCATTGACGGGAAACAAATCGTATTGACTCTTTTTTCACTGCTTCTTTAAGACATAGAGTGATACCTTCAGTTAATGCCTAAAGTGGAATAAAACAACCATTATATTAATATAATGGTATCATCTTATATGATAGGCAGGAGCATAAACGACAATTAAGAAGACATTGATAAAGACGACACTTCTATAATACGCTCATATCATTCGATTCCTGTGTCTTCATAGACCAAAAATATGGTCTCCGAAAAAAGCAAGGTAGAATAACAGTCAACGATTGGGACAAGTGAAAGTGAGATAATGCAACAACAAAGGCAAGAGACCCAACCTCACTGATAGTCGACAAAGGTGTGTGGAGGACCTTAGCCGGCTCTGGCTGCCCCATCTCAAGTACAGCCTTCATGTATGGGCCAATTCAATCATTTCAAATCTACGTATTTAGTGAGACTCTTTGAGGATAGCACCACGGACCAGCCTGGTGTGCGTGTGCGTGTGGGCTAGTCAATGGCGATGTTCAACTGTACCTTTTTGCCTGCCCACCACCGCTATCCCATTTACAAATCCCAACATGGAGCAACATCTTCGCCTGTAGGTTGTTAAGCACTCCGCTCACCGCCACCTGGCCCTCTGACAGACCACCCCGTTGATTGTAGTCATCCTGGAGTGGCTGTCCCATGGCTTTGCAGGAAGGCGTTTGCAATGGCCCCGCATGAGGAGAGGCTCTTGTCGGGTTTGGCCACACTGTTCACCAGCACGTCAGCCTAGTACAATGTACATGGGGGAAGAGAGGGACAGTCATCCGATTAATAAAATAAATAAAATGTGCACATGGCAATTTTGAAGGAACATTCTTTCATTCTTTAATTCTAACTTTGCAAATATAATCAGCTGCTATTGCCATTTTTGCCACACGTTTGTATGTTTAAATGTACAAAACAAATTATATATAAATTTGCCTTAGGAGGATATTGAGTGTGGTAATGTAGGGTATTAATGATTGTAAATGCTTATAACAATAACTTGAACGAATTCTTACATTGTGCAAAAGTCTCAGATGAATGGAATAAGAAACACAGACAGACACACACAGACGCACACACACACACACACGCACGCACACGCACGCACGCACGCACGCACGCGCACGCACACACACACACACATTTTTACCCCTGTATCAAGCACCCGTATGCCAACAATATATTTACATGAAAGAAAAACATCTAATATAAGGAACAATTTGGCACTTGGCTTATATCAAGATTAAAAACGTACTCTGATTTCTAAAAAAAATGTTTACCTACCTTCATTTTCGTGATATCACCAATAGAAACTGAGATTTTGCCCGAAGGTGCTGTTGACATAATGAAACGAATTAAAAACGAAACAAAATATAACTATGCATTTTTTAGCAAAATTCTTTTTTCTTGGTAGAAATATCCTTGCAAAAGACGAGAGAGAGAGAGAAAGAGAGAGAGAGAAGTTTGGAAATTTTTTTTGAGACAGAGATTTGTAGAGACATACCATATCTCTATCGTTGGTAGAAATATCCTTTCAAATTGAGACAACAAAAGAGAGACAGAGAGAGAGAGAGAGAGAAGAGAGAGAGAAGTTTGAAAATATATCCGCAAGCACTGGGAAACACATATATAATATAACTATGCATTTGGTATGTAGCATATGGTTTTTTGAAACAGTTTTGTTGTTTTTCATTAAATGCATCTAATTATAATAATAATAAAAGCAGTATACAGCGTTAAAACGTTGGTTGGATAATTAGTATCATAAAAAAGAACACCAAAATTTCAAATAAAAAAATTCGGAACAATCAAATGCCTATATTATCTAATCAACACCTTCTATATTATAGCCAATATATTTCAATCCATGTGGTTTCTCATTATTAGATTGATGTGAAACAAGTGAAAAAAAGGGGTCCGAATTGTGATTTTAAAATATGATTCAATGTATGCCTCACTTTTTATGTCTTTTTATCAGAAAAAACAAGCAGAAACACAATGAACTATTTTATGATATTTAGAACATTTTGAAAAAATTAGATAAAATTAATGATGCATTTGAAATGCCTATTTTTTGTTATCAATCATATTCTATATTAATGCCATTATATATTTTACCATTTAATCAAACACATTTTTGGGGCAGAAATATTCGAAACTGGCAAAAACACATTCTATGAATAGAGATTTTTAATGGATAATGAATAATTATATTTGGGCTGTGCATTGGTAACATTGCACATAACGTACCAGGGCTTTAAATGACGTTGTGATTTATTTTGCAGATTGAGATTGAAAATCACCTATTATCGTGAACATGCATCACTGTTAATGATAATCTAGAGTACAAAGTATAGGTGATGAATATGTAAACGTTTATATAGTTTTACCAGAGGTCTTAAAAGAGGAGCTGCAGTTAATACGTGAATAAGAAGAGCGAGAGTACGTGAAATACCGCCATGTAATGGGTTTCCAAATTTTTGTGCATTTTGACTTATATCTATTGGTCATGCTTTATTCAGAACTAGGTTTGTTTTTTGACACATAATTTGGAAAAAATTTATGTTTCACCTGTTTTGACACACACGATAAATTGGAATGACAAAATACGATAAATAAATGTGTCCATAAAAATAAAAGTTAACTTTCTTACTGGAAACATTTCCTTTGTAATTGTTTCAGTCATATCATCAAATACTGAATCTTGCTTCAGGCAGATAATATGAATCTGCAAAATGGAGTAATGGGTAGAAAATAGAGATAAATCAGTTGTTTTTTTGTTGTTCATGAATGAAAATATTACACTGTTTCAGATCTAAAATAAAGATGGAAAAGTTTTGACACTCATTTATTTTGATTTTCTAAACTCATGTAAGAAAGTAAAGTAAAAATTAAGAAGACAATATACTTTATATGTATTTCACCAGGTAATAAGTAATACTGACTGCTATAGACGGGTGTTGTTTGGCAGCATCAACGAAGCATTGTCCAAGAACTTTAGCCGGAGTGTTCAAATTACCACAGCCAAAGGTTGGGAAAGCTATCGTTTTATAGCCTTTAGTTATGGCTTGTTGGATGCAATCTAAGATACTCTTGGTGATCATCTAGAAAACACACATAAACAAAATATATACCGGTATATTATAAAAAAGTAAAACAAAGCAGCAGCAGCAGCAGCAGCAGCAGCAGCAGCAGCAGCAGCAGCAGCAGCAGCAGCAGCCATAACAAATAAATTATTCAAAAAAGCAAAGATAACTGACATTCCATGGTCATTATGTTGATGACCATTACCTGTGCGGTTTGATCATCTGCCTTGTACGCGGCTATGCCAAGATGAAGCAGCATGCGGCACTGGAGTCCAGCTGTGGTGCCACTCACCCGCACCGCCCCGGCAGCCAGACCACTGCCAGAGGCAAAGTCCTCATCCAGTACCTTGCCACACGTAGTGCTGCAAGTTAGAATGTAAAAAACTTTTGTTCTGTCGATTTCAAAATCTTATTTTGGCTTACAAAAAGATAAACATGTTGCAGCATTTCATGTTGCGACCAGTGTTTTATATTCTTGCCTGTGTGTTGATATAATTAAATATAGATCAACAATTAATGCACTAGCTAGCTCTACCTGTAGGCGGCGGCCACGGCCCCACACTGGCTGAGCCTCGTGTCGGAACCATACACACTGTTCACCAGCACATCACACTGCAGGCAGCAGATAAACGGTTGTAAGACATTGGGTAAAATTCTATTTCATTCTTATCTTTGCATAATGTCAAATGTCAATTAAAAGCACACAATGACGGATGAAACTGTTTTTGGTACTCTCGTCCATATGACTTGCATATGTTTTATGACAACGCTATCTTGTCTGGTAGCCATGTAATTTCAAAAGATACACCATGAACTCTTCAATTGACATAGAAGACAAATGGATAAGAAAACATTTTAGCATCATTCCAGATAATGAACTAGACACCCATTAGTGAAAAACGGAATTAAAATAACATTGAGGAAATCCTTATTCGAGATATGTGGTGTTGACACCAAGAAAACATAATTCATGTTGTTACCTTGTACTTTGTAATATCTCCAACTGCAATGTGGATATTTCCTTTTTTCTCAACTGCAAAATAAATGATTGGTGTGGTTATAATTCTATGTTTGTAGTAATTGTTTTTATTAGAAATATTGTTTTACAATTTCGTAACAATTCAACTAAATAATGATTCATAGACAGAGTAACTGGCGAATTATTTAGTAGACAGTACCATTATCGCAATATTTAAAATTGATACATTTACAATTACTAAAACCACTGCACCTTTTGCAAAAGCAGATTGTAAACTTGAAAATATTTGATCTTGTTTGAAAGATATTACTTCAATCTGCAAAAGAAAATACATCTTTTAAGTCTTGTATATCTATCTCACTGTGTATTACAATTACATATAAACTACAAAGTTTATATGCGGGTATGTCCTCACACCAGACATGTTTTCAATTAAGTACATCACCAATTTCAAGCATGCAAGAAAAATGAGCTTCTAAAAAAATCGTTGACTATTATTTGAGAATGTTAAATTAGATATTGTAAAGCGTACACTTTGTGACAGAAACTACTCCTCACCTTGATAAAAGGGAAGTCCTTGGCGGCCACAAGGAAGCACTGGGCCAGGTCGGCAGTTGGGTAACGGAGGTTGCCCACGCCCATTGCCGGAAAAGTCACCGTGACGTGCTTGTTCATCTGCACCATGGACAGACAGGCCTTCAGAGTCTGCGTCAACACCTTTGATTCGATATGTACAGAAACATAAAAAACAAATGAATGAATGTCCACGACAAAAGTTGTTAAGCATAAATGCGAGTAAGCTTGGGATACATAATGCACATAATGCCAGAAGTTAACCTGTCACCATCCAAGATGATCAATATACATTCAATTTCATCGTTAATTTATGATTTGAAATATTAATTATTGACACTTAATCAAATAAATCAAACCAGTTATTCTTAGAATTAATTAATGGTTTAAATTCAAAACTTGCAGGAATAATCGCCAATATTGCCTGAAATGGGAAATTATCAGTACATAACATGTATTGCAGAGAAAACCAATATGATAATTTTAGGTCTTTCCCAATCTACCTGCTTGGTGGAATCCCCGTTCCAGCTGCCTATTCCGATGTGAATGATCATTTTACATTGAAGATTAGAACATGTGTTGCTGGACAAGGACTTTCCCTTCTGCGAGGCCTCCACTTTTTTCAAACTCATCTTGCAGAGGCTGGCCCACTTTTTTGCCAGAAACGCTTGCGCTATCACGCCACAGTTGCTTAGATTTTTTTGTCGCATTTGGCCACACTGTTCACCAGAACATCCGACTGAAAAGGAGACATACAGACAAGATATTCTGATACCGTTTTGATCTGGAACACATTATGCTCAAAAGCGTGGCAGTCTTTGGGTCAGTTTGTCCCACAGTCACTGAATCTGATTGTTTAGAACCATAAGATTTTGTCTCATTATTTAGCTTTATTTGGTGGTACAAAGACCATCATCTGTCCTGCACCATGAATCATAGCTGCCAACGTGTTACTTACGTTTAAATCATTTTCAGCCTGAAGTGCCAAGAATAATGTTGACCAATGAGAGTGAATGAGAATTGTGGACTATAAACCATAAATGTTAACAAATATCCGTGGACATAAATTCATGTTGAAAAAGAGTGTAACTAAAAGACGTTTACATTATAACATATCCTTAATTAATTTTGAAACTTTATATATAGATATGTTGACAAAATTCAAACAGTAAAAGACCTTTGATAATCCCCAGCTGTGTCAAGAGACTGGGGGTACTTATATAGACCTGTACCGGTACCCGGATTCATACTCAAAACCCGTCTGGTCTTAGTTTAGTCACGCTTAAATGTTTATGCAAACGTTTTGACGATATAAATGATGTTTATTGTACCACGATTTCACACTTATTTTCTTTTTAAACAATTGCTTTTCAAACAACTACATATAAAGCTTTAAGACTTATTTGACGATTCGATGTATACATAGAATGCCCCCAAAGGTACCCTAGGTTGAAAAATTGAATATGAACAGTGACCTAAATGAATGAGAGCAAAATGTATTTTGTTTTGCAAAAATAAGCATAATCTACAAACCATATAGTTTCAATGCATGTTAAATACCAAACAATGGAGCACAAAAATGATGTGACCATCCATTCTCTCTAATGTAAGGTGGCGTATATGTTTTCGATTATTATCAGCAAATGACTATTTTACACATTCAAATCCATTGCAAATTAGTGCACATTTCACTTGGACAATGTGACGATTTGCATAAACTTTAGGACTAACCTTACATGCTGTGATGTCCCCCCTGTTACCGATAGGTTGCCCGCATTGATAGGGCACCTGGAGGATAAACATATAATATAGAAAAACAATAGTTATTTATAAATCTTTGTTATCCAAATTTAGTATTTGGACTAGTTTTTTTATTGAATACTGTTGTATATGATATATTTCATGGTATCTAAAACCCACATAAATCAAATATAATGGCCGAAGGCAGCCACAGAATTACTTCATTCAACAACCACGAAAAAATACTTCATTAAACAACCATTAACACTAAACATGCATACCATTCAAATTACAGAACAAACCTGGCAAAATCCACAGTTTTAGACATTCTATTCCTTTAATACATAGTTCTTTTTGTGTATGTCACAAAACGAAAACTGCCGTCTTCAAATTCATGGACGCCAAAAATATGAATGATCTTTTACCACTTTTTTTAATCACGTAATCACTGGATTCAACCTGTTGATGCAATCTCGTATATATCTAGATCCACCTAATCTTTTATTGAAATACAAAGGCAACAACATGCTTACATTTATAATATTTGGGGAGCAAAATATACTTGTAGAATGGTTGATATATAATGAAACGAAGTGTGGAATCTCTTCTGCACACGCACATTGTTTGCCCGCACGCAAATACGTCTAAGCAGACAAAGTTTCCCACTACATATGTGGTAAGGAAGTATGTATATGTTGATATATAAATATTTTCCATCTATTGTCTCACCCACGCTTATGTAAGTATATATTAAAAGCACAGAATACCTTCAAACAAAACCCCCTGCACCGCGGGATCATTTCATTGGTATTGGGATCCTAAGGACCCTTATCAAAGACAATAAATGTTGTCAGACTTATGCTACGATAACTTGCATGAATACTGTGTTACAGCTATGTATACATTACAAATAACATATTGTTATTTTGGCCTAGTATTACTACTACAGTTCAAATGGTTGGATCAATAGCATTGTTAATCAATATGTATGCATTGATTGTCAATAGTGATTGTTCTGGAAGTATCTAGATGTCAAAACAAATACATGTACTAGGTTAATTTATGCTAGATTTGAACATTACTGAATTAACTCAAAACTCGTGCTGTCGGTGGTTCTTTCTGGGAGGTTGTAAATTTTATATATACTGTACCACAGTGGAACCGTCTTAACAGCACAACGGTGGACGCCGACTCTATCGACACCTTCAAAAGTCGGTTGACCAAGGAACTATCACTGTGTGCTATAACTATGAATGTGCGCATTCACACCCATCCGCGTGTTGCCTCTATGAGGAGGCCCGTAAAGGCTAATTTGCGGATTATCCGAACAGAAACAGAAACAACAGAAATGAGGTGAAAACGTGGCCTGGGGCAGTTACACCATAGAATATTTTTAAAAACAGAACTATTGCCAAAGTTGAGTATTGAACTTTGAAATGAATATTGCCATAGGATAGATCTAGAATATTGAACAATTGTGCGGACTTTACATTTAAAACAAGTATTTTATGCTGAGTGCTGATTCATCCTCATCCATCCAAGGAGTGTCTGCTGCCAGTGAAAGTAGTTTATTCCACGTGGAGTGTATGTGAATTGTTTGGGGACGATAAGAACTGACCAGGCCAGTAATTGTCAATTTATAATTAGTGTTTGATTGAAATCATTAAACATCTAGTTTTGTAAAGTAGAGAAATTTTTAATCTGTAAAATCCTTTTGTATTTTGCTATTAATCGCTACTTTCAACAAACATTGTAAAATTCATAGTTGACTTGTTCAAGCTGGTTTCATAACCCGGGAAGGTTATTTCTACTTTGGCTAAATTGGTCGTAACAACTGAATTAAATATATTAACTTATAGTATATGCAGGATATATACCCATAAAAATAACAAAAATCGTTCTTATGTGATATGGTATGGTTAAACCCAAATAAACTTACTAATACCTAAAAGAGTTTGGTATATATACTACAGTCCGTCATCACGAACGGGGTCGTTGCTGATATAATCTGGCCTTTTAAAGTAAGTTGCGACCAGGCCTTCCCAAAACCATAAATACTACATAGTTGAGCCCTGCGCGTTATAAGTTTGCACTCCACACTCGCCCCGCGTGTTTAATGTGAAACCCGCACCCACACCCGCACATATAAACTATTGCAGCCCGCACTCCAAGCCTCCAAGCCCGCATATTTGATAAAATTGAGCCCGCACCCACGCCCGCACCCGCAGGTGAAGAAGTAAAACCCTGAAAAACCTGCAAAGCCCGCACTTAAGCCCACATTACTTTCAAGAATTCAAAGTTATTTTATCCAAAAACAGACAATAGATTTGTTATTTTGACAATTTATTTATATACATGCTAATCAACCTTGATATGTTTGCATATTTAAAGGTGCAGTTCAAACAACATATCATGATTAACCTGATTAACAGTGTATTTGAAAAATATCAGTATACTCTGACATACTTAACATTGTATATGAAATATTTTCCGAATCTTATCTTTGTTTGTAACAGAATTTGCTGTCTCCATGATTTGGAGACTAATTCTATTTTCTCCCCACTCTGTAGCAAAATTCCAACTGATAAATCTTGCTGAAGAGATATTGGACTTTTATATGGGGACCTAAGCTAAATAAAATGCATGCCAAACCATCTTATGAAACAAGCTTAAAATGCTTGGGAATGTGAAATTGCAGTCCCCAAATTCCTACAGTACAGATGAAATGTCTGGTTTTGGGTCTTCCATGCCAAACATATGCAGCACCAGACGACTTCTCCACTCACACCAGAACATTGGGCAGCATGGGTGTCAACACATACCAACAGTCTTGATCAACATTAAATTTCACAGTATGGGAAGCTGGGCACAGTATTGACACATATTACAACATCCCATGAATAAAAAGCCCCCACCCACTGATATCTTGCCTAGTATAAGAACCTAACAGTTCTTTTTACATGACATTCAATTCCGATCCATAATCCAAACAAACCATGCCTCCTGTGATATTTGGTAGACAGGATCCCTTTTCACCAATCACTGCATATCCGGCTTAAATAGAAAAAAAATTATGATTCCCAAAGAACAGAGAAAAGAAACTTGAGTGAAATTTTGCATAAAAATGTGACTTGTAGAAGCTTAAGTCGAGCGAGCTCGGCATGGAGGATATAAGTAGATACATGTTTATGACGCTCAATCACAAATTGTTTTACATTTTTATTGGTATATAAACGATAACGATAACGATACATTTATTTCAGATATGTAAAATTTTACAATTTTACAATCCATATAAATAAAATTATATATACAGCATATACATAGTAGTTAACATTATTCAAAATTAAAAAAAATACACATATTGCAGTTAATAACGTTTAGGTATTAAAATCATACAGTGTTCTGTTCCACCTGTTTGATTGACTACAATCAATATAAAATACAGAGTTAACAATGGTTCTAATTAAAATATTATTACTTTTGGATAAGTTGTTCAAAACCATATATCAACTGTCGCTCGATTTCATTGAAATATTTGATTTTATACTGTGACATTAAAAGCCTCACTTTTATTCTATCTATATTAAGAGAAATTTTTTAAAAACTCTATTATATGCACTTCTTATCTTTTCTAAATACCAAAGAAGTAAAATTCTCCATTGACTTATATACAGTAAAAACTTTGCACAAATTTATTTTAAATAGTTTACATTTAATTTTGTAAGCAATTGTATTTGAATCTTTTAAAAGAACATTGCCTCCTTGCATAAATTTTGTATGATTGTCTTTTATATCACAGTCATCTTTCATTGTATCAGTAAGAAACACACCAAGATACTTTTGCTCATGAACAATCTTAAGTTGTTTTTGACATCTAAATACAGCATGAGGTATGTTCAGATTTTTTAACCATCTTGGTTTAACCACACATTAAAACACTTTTTTTCACATTATATACTAATTCATGTTCACTGGCAAACTTATCACATATAGAGAGTAATTTCCATGTGACGGAGGGCGTGGTCCAAATAACACAGTGATCATCCGGCGTAAACGGTGGTTAACTTGGACAATGCATTTAAAACACACCCATTAAATCTCAGTCTATTAAAAGATTTAACTGATCTCAGATCTCATCAGTATACAAATTATGAAAAAAAAGGTGACAATATATACTACCCCTGTTGAACCTCCATTACTAACATTAAAAGGTTCAGAAACATATCCATTCCATCTAACATAAAAATATTGTTTACTGTACCATACATATAAAATTCTAACAATCTGAAATATTTTAATTTCCTATCAATCAACTTTTAAATAGGGTCCAAAGATTTTTTTATCAAAGGCTTTGCTTGCATCAAGAAAAAACATATATACATCTACCTACTGCATGAGTGTAATACTTGTTATTTGCTTAAGGGCATAAATGCACATTTCAGTTGACAACTTTGTTTTAAAAACCAAATTGATTGTCTGTGGATGTAAACAGTAATTTATAACGATTAAGTATGAAATATTTTTTGTGTTTTAGATAAAAACACCATTTTATAGCTAATGGACGATAGTTGTCCTTGCAAAAGTTAATTTGAGGCATTTTTTAACTAGTGGTCAACCAAGTGTCCATCATATTTCGGGTATGCTGAATTCAAATCTGGTGGTTGACAAAAAAATATTTTTTTAACCTTTGACCCTTAAATTTTTAAAACAAAATGGCCGCCAAATTCTTATCAAATAATCTAGTTGTTGTGGATAAAAAATATACATACCTTCATACCAGAATCAGTCATTGAGTGGTTTTAGGGTAATTTGGGTGTGCTGAATCTATTTCTGCCATTTCACGATGTGAAATTGTCTTTCTTGACTTTTGATTTCCCAAAATCAGGTTTAAACATAATGTACTCATATTTTACTTTTAATTCATTTGGGTTATGTTTAAGTATGGCAGAGATTATTTCTATGCATAAACATTAGTCAACCTATTTTGGGTATGCTGAATCCAAATCTGGTGTTTGACAAAAAAATATTTATAACCTTTGACCCTTAAAATGAAAAAAAAAATGGCCACCGATTTCTGATCAAAGAATCTAGTTGTACACATGGCTTAAAAATATGCAAACTTTCATACATTACTTAACAAAAAGAATTAAATCTGTATGTATTGCAAATAACACATTTTTAGAAACATTAATAAAAAAATATTTATAAAAAATATATTTTGTTACCAAAAATGGAAACATGGTTGCAAATGAGGCTTGCATAGATAGAACATTAAAATATTTATTCAAGTTAGATCAGTTCGAGTTTCCATCCAAAATCTACAACAGGTGGTATTTGGAGGCTTAGCTTCTAATGCCGTTTGCCAGATAAGTGATTGTAAGTGAGATATTTCAACATGAAAGCTCAAAGCATTGCTAGTTGGGGGCAGTAATTCCTGACATAAACCTTCTTTGAACAGAGCAACTCTAGCCTAATCTGTTGTGCTTACACACCATACCATATAATCTACAAGTGACAATTTCATGCTTTTGTATAGATTCATGTGTGAGGGAATCTTTCTCCAAGTCCATTAAGAAGTTCCATGTGTTTAAGGTAGACCTTAACGCTTAAACACGGTCCTCTTTGAATGACCAACTAGATAGGAGGTAGCATCCAAATCAGTGATTGCATTGCAGAATGAGGGGGTATGTCATATTTCATCACAATATCGTGTATGGGAATGAATTGAGGAGCTTTACTTGTTCCAGCCTTCATAACAATACTCTTATTGATAGAATGGCTATGTACAATAAGAAGAACTAAAACATCTGTGTCTCTGCACCAAAGTCAAATACAGTATCAGATACTGTGTGGCATGCATGCAAAAGCATGCTAGTGTCTGCTGCTTCGTGATTTGACTTGACAGATTCCACATCAACATCTTTATTACACAACTATCTTCCTTTTCTAGCAAGCCACCAGCAGTTACAGCAATAACATCATCGGGGGCATTTGCTATGAACTCATATGATATGAAATCTTCAAGTTCCATCTTGTTGTTTGAGTCACTTAAGTACCCATCCCAGTCATGGGGTAAAGGTACATCACATTGTGCTAGAGCTCTTCTGATCACTGCACCCTTCTTTTGTTTTATTTGTGTAGCTGATTTTATAGCGGTTTTGCTCTGTATCTATCTCAAAAGTCTTTTGCATATCCAAATGTAACTTCGAGGAAATCTTTTAAGAGAAATCACCAAATGTTCTCATTGTGGAACTTGGGTTTACTACAGCTTTTATAAGGAACTGATCATCAATGATAAGTGTTGACCCCTTTGGTACTGGCATTTCGCCAGGACAATCTATTCCATTCACTAACCCATCCTTCAAGGTGGCCACTCTTCAATGTTGCATTTGTTTCAGCAATTGATATAAGTAGGCCTACAGGCATTTATTCATGTTTTAACACATTTTCTAACTCTACATCTCGTCCAGCTAAGTATGCAAATACCAATCTTTGCAAGATAGGTCTGTCAACTTTAATGGGAGACATCTTGATATCTTTTGTTGGCAAGTAATATAACTGTTGTTAGATAATTTCTCTTGGCAGTATTATTGAATTTCTCTTGCTTCAGTCCATCTTGATGTGGTAGAAGTCTTTCACGGACAAAACATTCTAGCTTCACTTGTCCAACTTTTTCTGCCTGACACAAGGAATCTGCTATTTCTAGTGTACCTTTATAGTTGCAATATTTCTCATAAAGGGATCAGTGCAACATTCAAAAACCCCAATTCTTGAAGTTTCATTGCGAAACTTCGGAATTATAATTCTCTGAATGCAATGACTTGAAGTTGATCTTGTAAGGACTTTCTAAAATCTAGAGTAGTAAACAATTTTAATAGATCTGTCCTCATCGCTACTATCAGCAAAATCTATCTTCTCTTTCATCTCTACATGATGTTCATTTTAATATTCCAGGAACTGTGGAAAGATAATGTGCCATAAGGATTGAAAAGGGTTATTTTGTGGGCCCTTATTCCTTTCTCATAATCTTTGCCAGCAAGAACATGTTTGGCTGTTTGATCTCCAAGTAAAGAGCTTTCCACCCAAAGTTCATAGAAACCTGCTGAGACCTGCTGAATCAAGGTGCTGTCCAAGCACACCAAGAAGATTCAGAGCACCATGGAGTCTTGGAAGCCTTGGTATCAGAAAAGCATCAGAAAATAATACTTCTAGTGCGACCATTTTAATTGCATCAACCGTGAAAACAGCTGTTCATCAGCTGAAATCACTACATATGTCTGACTAAGCGATTCAGCAATACATGCTTACAGCAAAGGATTACTGTATTAAGAGTATCATACTCATGACCAGGATTCAGGATCAATGATACAAAAACCAACAGATGTAGTAACAGTAGAGTTTGTTGTTGATTTTTCCTGGTTCTACTGACTGCATCCTTTCAAACGATTATCAGTATGGCATCTAGCATTAAATTTGAGGTAATAGGCTTGTATGACTTGCAAATCAGTGTCAGCTATGTTTATAAACCATTGAAGTTTAACATCTTTTTTCAAATTGTAGTTCAGGCTTGAAAATCTGTGTACTTAGTGGAATGATATTTAAAACTGCATCAGGGATATCAAGTCTATCTGTAGTTGTATTATGAATGTTGGGTGTATCACCAAAAATATTTTGGTTTCTAAGGTAACATAATTTTACTATACCAAAATGAAAATAATACATTAGATATACCTAAATAAAGTTTATAACATGAAATTGTACATTTTTGATAAATAACATAACTCTTATGCTTCTAATAGTTCATATACAGAGTTAGTGGAGGCATATGGGGCGGTCATTTTGGTTTTAAATTTTAAGGGTCAAAGGTTAAAACATTCTTTGCCAAACACCAGATTTGGATTCAGCGTACCCAAAATAGATTGACTGATCTTTATGAGTATTAATAATATTTTGCCATACTCAAACATAACCCAAATGAATTAGAATTATAGTAAAATACACGAGTACATTATGTTTAAACCTGATTTTGACTAATTAAAAGTCAAGAAAGACAATGTCACATGGTAGAAATGAATTTACAACACCCAAATTACCCTAAAACCACTCAATGACAAATTATAAATAAAGGTATGTATATTTTTAAGCCACACAGCTAGATTCTTTGATAAGAATTTGACGGCCATTTTGTTTTTGAATTTTAGAGGTCAAAGGTTAAAAATATATTTTGTCAACCACAAGATTTGGATTCAGCATACCCAAAATAGATAGACTGATGTTTATTATGAGTATTGATAATATTTTGCCATACTCAAACATAACCCAAATGAATTATAGTAAAATACATGAGTACATTATGTTTAAACCTGATTTTGACTAATTAAAAGTCAAGAAAAACAATGTCACATGGCGGAAATGAATTCAGCACACCCAAATTACCCTAAAACCACTCAATGACAAATTCTGGTATAAAGGTATGTATATTTTTAAGCCACACAACTAGATTCTTTGATAAGAATTTGGCGGCCATTTTGTTTTTGAATTTTAGAGGTCAAAGGTTAAAAATATTTTTTGTCAACCACCAGATTTGGATTCAGCACCCCAAACTTACAATCTATATATTTTAACTCTTTTCCATCTGTTCACATTACTGGTCTTTATATATAGAATTAGGTCCTCTCGAATTAAACCAAACATTGTATTTTAACTTGTTGTAAAATGGATGGTCTCCAGTAGTATGAAATGTATTGTAAATTCAGCTATTGGGTCAATATCATTTTGACCATTCACCTTTTCTAATAGAGATAATTCAATCATATCTGAATGTGATCACTGTTCTATGAATATGGATATGGCGATATTGAAACAAGAATATGTTAAATTTTGGACATTTTTAACTTTAGTTTTAAGTTTTATTTGGATGTGTTCTACAAAAGTATCATCCACAGGCCATGAAGTCCTAAAATAAGTAAAATCTTGACTTGAGCACTAAGTCTTATAAACCATTTAAAATTTCCACAATATGTTTTATTCAAATAGATTCACTTCTGGAGATATTTCTACTAAGTTCTGATGCTTTTAGGAAGCTAGGAACCAACAATAATGTGCACATGTTTGCTTATGAACTTGTGTGGATTATATAAGTGTTTGCAACCTTCTCTCTCTCGCTCTCATCCTTTTAACAAGCATATTTCTTACCATGAAAGATATTGTTGGAGACAGGTTTTGACAACCCTAAGGTTGTGAGACCAGAATGATACCACCAGCCCAAACAGTGAGCTAAAAAGATTTGTCAGAGAGAGAAGGTTGACAGTGTATCGCAAACACTGCAAAACACACGCACATGCATATAGATTATGAAGTGGTTCAGCTGGAATACATAAATATGGGCATAATCACATTCATAACACAATAGTAATAAAGTGATATGCACTTTATTGAAATAGACACATAGCAGGAAGATATAGTAGTAAACTGCACGATTTAGAGTATGCAGGTTTTTTTTGCGGGTTCTCCATATAAGTTTTAGCCCGCAAAGAGCCCGCGATGTAACTTTTTTTCAAGATTAAAACCCGCACCCACACCTGCACAAAATTTTCAAACCCACACCCACACCCGCACCCGCAGTAAAAATGATAATTCAGCCCGCAGCCCGCATAATCGCGGGTGCGGGTGTGGGGCCTCGGGCAGGCCCCCGCTCGGGGTTCTGCTACAGTAAGAGCAGGAAGTTGATTAGTTGGCCTTGTGTATTTCACGGAAGCCCGTGAACTAATTGGATTATGGCCACAAGTGGTCTCAGAAGAGAGGGTAGCCCGTTTTTTAAGGAGGTTTCAATTACATGTAGTCTATTTTGACGTTTTGGAACAGAAAAAGGCTCAATTGTTGAGGTGGTCTCTTTTTTTTAGATGTGGCACCAATTGGATAATGCTGTATGCAATTTCAAAATAAACAGACTTCATTACTTTATATACAAGCTGTCCTCAACATTCAAGAGAAATCCACCTGATGATTGCCAAATATTTTATATTGATAAATTTGAAGTATTAAGTAACACACTGTTGTCACACAAAACTTGTTATCATGTAGGCCTAATAGTATTGTGTAGTAGCTGTAGATACAATGCCTATTCTTGAAGCAGGTGTCCATCTTGCTCTGTGAGGGCAGTCAGTAAACGTATGCTTTAGGACAATGAAAATTGTTCAGCTGCCGTAAAATAGAAAACCCTAAAAAATATCCAAAGTTTTTATTTTTCTGTGTATGGCGGTTAGACAGACACCAGTATAATTATTTGAAGAGTAGATGGTGTCTGTTGTATCAAACTTCTAAATACATTGACAAATTGAGAAATAAGGGTTTGAGTTCGCGTCCTGGTGGTCAATGTGCGCGTCAACGCAATTTGTTACAATTTACGTTAACATATATTATCAGTCCCACCGCCCTGCATCAGAGAATAAGACTTGGATATTCCTGAGTGCATTGATAATGTACAGTATTGACATTTTACGCATATATAGCAGGTGGATCATTTTGGGTGGATTGTCACAACTTACGTTAGCATCAATTTTGAGCGGTCACAATTCATGGTTACATTTTACTGTCTAACTTGTGTGTGTGTGTGTTGGGGTGAATGGGGATGGGAGTGGAGGTAGCATACAGCAAATCCCCTCGCATCTGTCAGTGCAAACCAATGACAAAAAGGAGAACCGGGATTGGGTGACAGCAGACGGCACCGTGAAGGATGAGTAGCCTACGGCCATGGCCGCCGTCTGCCAGCGTCGGGGAGTGAGTCTCTTTAACGTGAGGCACATTCGGGCAAATATGGTAATACATGGGTGATGAAAAAAAGAACTAGCAATTTAAATGAACTATGTCCGTAATCAATACCAGCTACATGTACGTCTAACAGCAAAGCTGAATACGGGACACTGATTTATTGCAACCGAGTGAGTCCTGCTGTAGGATTATGGAGATGGGTCCATCGTGTGTAGTGCTGAAAGGATAGATATATAGGTGAGAATTGTACACCGCGTACATGTAGGCTTATGTGTAGTTTGTACTAGATTCACAGATCACATTGATTGTCAGACTTTGCTTGTGTTTTTTTGTTGTTATAAAATTGTAATTTTACTTCAATGGCATTACTACTACATCTATCATGGAGATATATAGCGCTCTCATACAGAAAATGCTGATGGAGGATAAATAAAGTGTATAACCTACAGCTGGGACGAAAAACAAAGCCATGATGGATAGCATTATAGGTCCCAAACCATCTTCATCTGTGCTTTAAAAACACAAAATGTATGTTATAACAAGATAACTTGTTTCACTAGAATCTTTAGCAAACACAGCTTAAATTTTACACTCACACTAGCAATCATTATGGTAAGTATGAGAACGCATATTGGCTTCCATGAGTTATGTGTCTGCAACCAGACTAAAAATATCCAATTTGTTTCCCTCTGTCCAAGAGGTTGTATCAAAGACTAACCCACACAATTGCACGCCATCTCAGAAGATCTATTGTGTGTCTTTGTATCTATGAATGAGTACGAATAGGTATATGAATGTAGATTAGAGCGTGCATACACATACGCATGACCACACTATTGTGGGGAACTTGTTCACCACTAAGAAACATCCCCATGCGCTTCCAAACCTACCCAAAGCATACTGTACGTTACTCATTGAAGATGAGAATAAATTCTGTCTGAATTATCCCTTGCCAAAGCCACCTCCATCTACACACGAAAGGGCTGCAGCACGAGCTTATATGACAAAAGTGATATATTGATCACTGTTTCCGAAATTGTATTACTCAATGCTGTATGATGAGTGTAGAGCCATGGAGACATGTTAAGCAAAGAGAAACGTGTGGGTGAAGTATGAGGGTAGGTGCATAATATCCCCACGTGGTTCAGGGGTGTAATGGGACAGTCATGGCCCATTTTACTAGTTTGGAACTGACGTCCTAAATGCCACATACCGCATGTCATAGTTAGTAGTCATTGTCTCTGTTCTCGGCCCTTTTTTTATTCTTTTAAAATTTTTTTTGGCCCCTTTTTTTTTATAATTTTTTTCATTTTTTTCAATTTAAAAAATTTGGGTTTTT